>JAYJMB010026251.1:0-38668 GCA_036873735.1 Pouteria campechiana
GATCGACCCTTGCATAAGCACACTAGACTATACATCGACCGTGCACTTGCGAGGTATTAAATTTGAGCCATCAATGAATAATGTCCAAGTTTCTCAAATAGCAATGTGCAGAAATGTTGAGTGCAAGACCACAATCACTAGTCATAGTCGCCTACAAATATCCCTGTCATCAATAGATGAAGTACTTCATCCACACAAACTGTTTACCCATTCACCTACCGCCTTCCCATATCACTTATGCCGCAATCACTTGGTGCAGCTACTTGCGGGTGGACAACAAGATGCACCTAGTAGTTTTCCTAGAGAATAACCGCAGCCACATGGACATACCACTTGTCATATCGCCTAGCGCGAGTATCCCAGCCACCTACCACTATCGCTTATCGACTTCCAAAGTTAGAAAATTTGAATGTTGTAGGCCTCAAAATTACTTCACACTCCTTCCAACAGTCATATTTTTGAAGTTCTATTTAAGAAGAAGCTAAGAGACGATTCAAGGTTGTAGAAGCAAGGGGATTGAGCTTAAAATCTTCCACAAATCTTTGCATCCCTTGGCCAAAAGCTTTAAACTTCAAATATCATTCAAGAGTTTCATTTTTCTGTATCCATTCAAGGCATAATTCTTCAATATAGCTAAGGGAGATCTTATGTGCTACAATGAGTTACTCAAAGATTAAGTCCTCCTAAAGATCATCAAGGAGCTTGAACGTTCTAAGTGACAAAGGCAGATCAACCAACAAGAAACCCATTCAAGTCCTCTAAGTGCTACCAAGAATAAAGAGCTTCATGGCTACATCAACACTAATTCAAGGGAGTTAGAAATCATTGTAATGCACTTATCATTTTATCACTTGTATTTGTGCTTTAACTTTGTGTACTCATCAGCCTAGACAGAGGCATATCATTGTACACAAAATACCTACAAAGATAGAGTTTCTAGTTAGTTCATGAAACCAAAGTTATGCCCCCTGGAGCTAGAATCCATAAAAGTGCTAGGAGCACTAGTTATGCCCCTAGGAGCTAAAATCAAAATGAGTATTGGGAGCACTATGTTTATGCCGCTTAGAGTTGAAATCCAGGTAAGTGTTGGGAGAACTATGTTTATGCCCCCTAGAGCTGGAATTTAGAAGTGTGCTACGAGCACTACTTGTATTTCTACTATTAGAGAAAGTAAAACCTAAGACATAAGAAGAGTATGCTCTTGGAAGAGTGGATGTAGGGATACCATAAGTTCTAGTTGAACCTCCACATTCTTATAAGTATATTTAATCCTTATAAGCTAGGGATGAATTTATATTCCTTCTGTTGTGATAAAAATCTAGTGATGATAATGTTAACAATGTTGCTATCTTGCTAATACCCACATTCTTTTGATGAAGTTTTTCCAATATAATGGTAAAATATGATATACGCTTCATTAGTAGATATATGTTTAGATGTTAAATTATGTATTTTGTCTTAGCAGGTAACTGGTTGTATGGTTATATTCCAACTTCAGGAGGTGAAATTGTTTGCATTAGCAGTCAGAGACTGAAAGTCATTACTGCTATGGTATCATAATTTTTATTTTCTTTTTAAGTTTCCTCATAAAATTTCTAAAACCCTTTTCAAGAAACAATAGTGAAGAATTTAATATTGGTTTTGCATTTTTCACTATTTATCCTCCTTAAAATTCACCTTCTACCTTGAAAAGAATGTAGTTTCATAGGATAAGGAATGTAGATTTAGAGAGTTTCATCCATATTCAATAACAATCAAGAAAATGCACTGGCCAGGGGGATAAGTTGGTTGAAGGTAGTAAAAGTGGCGAGGAAGCCAAGTGGCATCGTTGGAGTCGGGAAACACATGAAGGATGTGGCTCATGGCAGTGGAAAGGCAAAGCAGGATTATGTTGCCAAGGGCCTGGTTTTTCTAAGGCTAGATTATGGGCGTGTTAATGATGATGATAATGACAAAAGAACCCCGGCAACCATCTGAAATGAAAGTTTTTTTACTAGAGACTAACTGGACATGTTGACATGACGTATTTGATTTTTGTGTGGAGAGATTTGGATGAGTTGCAAGTATGATAGTGATTGGTTGAATGGAGGATATAAAGTCAAACAGCTAATTATTTTTTGGATGCAAAAATTTTACATTGAACATCAAGAAGTATTACTTGACCTAAGTAATATCAAGACATTATGAAGGTGACGGCAAGGAAAGTTGGGGAAAGCAGGTGTGGAATAACATCATTATGCCCAAAGTTAGCAAAGTGGGATGTTTATGATGCATGGAATATACAAAGTCAGCCCATCCTTAGGTGTTGTTCATAAAAAAGGTCCACTATTGGCTTGATTAGCATTGCATTATTAACACGCAACTCTTGGAGTCACTTAAGTCCAATGCTATACTTCGTATCCTCCAAAAATTCATAGAAAAACTATTTTAGAGTCTCCGAAACCCAAATAACAGCAGCCGAAGTAATGTATCAAAGATCTGAAACCCTAAATCTATTCGATACCTCCAAAGGACCTTTTTTGAAGCATCCAAAATGAAAACCTATTAGTGTTTTGGAGGAAACCCAATGGTAAAATCAGAAAGCACTCAATCTATTTAATTGCTTGAAACCTCCCCCAAAACCTAAAATCCTCTTCTCCAAACTCTCGATATTTCCTTTTCAAAAAAGACTCTTCATCTTCCCGCTCGTTTCGAATCTCAATCTCAACTCTCTCAATCTCTCTTCCTATCTTCTCCAACATCTCACCTAGAATCTCTCATTTTCTTTCAAACCCTAGCTTTCTTTGTCGAAATGGTGAGAACCAAAGGAGCAGAAAGGAAAAGAAAGGAAAAAGATGATTCTCCGCAAAGAAGAGGAACCAAAAAGGTCAGACGAGAAGTTGATACACTTGAGGTAATTTTTCAAAATAGCACATTTAACTACTCCAAAGTTTTAGAAAGATATGAGGATAAGAGAATAATAAAAAGAAAGATCTTTAGTTTTAAAGCCTTTGGAGAAAATGATATGCAGTTAAAAGTATGTGAATGGTTAAGATAATAAGGTTGGAATAAATATATGAGTTACAAAGACAGTTTATATCCAAGACTTGTGAAAACACTTATCTGTAATCTCAACACAAACAGAAAAATCATGGATAGAAGAAACTGAGATCGAAGTATCCACAAAGAGTTTAAGAAATTGTTTTAATCTCTCTGAAGAAGAAGAAAAAATTATATGGCCTTCCAGAGCAAAATTATTCTCGAATTTAGTATAGACAGAACTAGACGAGAAAGAAAATTATTTTCATGCTAGTCACCTGAATGTAGATCTCAAGCTAGCATATCTTATTATAATGAATAATGTCTATCCTAAAATAGAAGCTACCGATGATGTGTCTGAAAAGGATGCCAGAATTATATAGGCATTGAAGAATAAGAGAAAAATGAATTTAGCCAAACTAATGCTAGACCAAATTACTTTAATCAAGAGCACCACAAGATTTCCCATACCCTATGGAATAGCTTTGACGAAGCTAATGAGGGAAGCAGGAGTAAATTTCTCAAATGAAAATGAAGAACCCCCAAAAAATACAAACACATTAGATGAAAAGACTTTGAAAAAGGATGGGCTTTAAGCCAACAACATAAGGCTAGATTACTGAAAAACCTAGAAGAATAACTTAATTAAAAGATCTAAACCTGATGAAATAATGGAAAGGGGAGAAGTCACAGAATAGGTTGCAAAAATAAGGCAAGAACTCTCCTCATATGCTGAAAAAGAAGGAACAAAAAGATAAGAAATCATCAATACAACTATAAAAGCAAGAAAGAATTCTCCAACAAAGAAGATCAATCTGAAGCTTAGAGAAAGAAGAAGTTCCAAGAGAGGAACAAAGTACTATTAGAGAAGAAGCGTTAAAGGAAACTTCGAGAGAAAGTGAATCTAAGGAAATGAATGTTACTACAATAGCAACAACCATCCCATCTCACACTCCCATCAAATCCCCATCACCCATTAGACCCAATCCTTCTCATCAACCATCTACACCAACCACTTCATCAATTCCCACTACACAACCCATCCCACATCATCTAGAAGATAGGCTCATAATGATTGAACACTATATGTCTACTCTAGCTATTCAAATGAATAGAATGGATCATAATCTTAGTACTTCCATGTCATCCATGATCCTAAGAGCTAATAAGATTGTCCAAAGCTTGACTCTCTATAATCTCTAGTAGAGTCACTCAGAGGTCAAACCTATCATCCTCATTTCTCTTCACCTACAACTCATTACCCCTCACCTCCACATCACTTCTCTCTAGTCAAAACCAACTCCCCCATCATAGTAATGTCTTCACCCACACACTCCCTTCATCCATCCTCTCCTACAGATCCAAAGGCTGCTCAACCTAAGAGTGAACCTACTGAAATTGCATCTTCCTCTCTTCCAACATAGTATCCCTCAGTTCCAACTTCTGAAGTAAATCCATATCAAGCAATAATTAGATATGGCAAATACTTCATAGTTCCAATTCATAGATCCATTTTCTTCCCCTAGGGCCAGTAATATGGCTGGAGTGGACTTGTCTTGATCTCATTCGATCAGGAGAAGTAATCCCTGAATGATTTGTAGACCTTCCACTAGAATGGAACACACCCTCAATTCGTCCAGAGTGGAGAAGACCTCCCACTCCTCCAAAAAACTCCACAACAAAGTCTTTCACACTCTCCTCTAACAGTTGTTAATAATCCTGATATTCTGCTTTGTGTATTCAATCCAATCAGGATGGCATTTTCTGAGTTTGAGAATAAATCCAAAATCAATTTTGAAGTTGCTAGAATGTTTTACTCTCAGTCCATTATTCTATCTTCTCAAGAATTTTCATTCTCAGAACTTGAGGATCCTAACATTCTACAAAGGATTTAACTTCTTCCAAATCCTTCATTAACTCCCAAGGGCCACAAATTTTAAATTCCTAATAGAGAGTCAATTATCCAAAATTATTCTGGGAAACTCCTCCATTTACTCCCAAGTTCAAAGAAACCAATAACCAAATTTTCATCTCCCTCAGAACCTCATAAACTATTCATCATCACTGAGGAATAATTCTCATTCTATAAGTCTACCAATCTAGAGGCAATTGCTAACAATCTCCCTCTCTCTTATCCTTAGCTCAGTGATACCTCTATCTAACATAGGATAAGGTAGATACAATCATAACTAGGCCCCTTACCAAAACTAAAAACTTCACTACGACCTTCTACTACTACCAAAACCAGAAAGCCTCCTACAATCCCAAAACCAAAACCAACACTAAAACCATCATCTTCTACACCCTCATCTCAGCCATCATCTTCTAAACTCAAAAGGAAGCCAAAGATTCCACACCCAAAAGAACATAGGAAGGTTCCTCTCTCCAGAATCACTATGTACTACCAAGAGTATACAGCTAGGATGAATGTAAACATAGAAAACCTCTTGAAAGTGCTTTCTGCAGTCTTTCCTAAGTTACTAGACCCATAATTTTAAGAGCGCATTGACTTCATCTATGTTTCAAACTGTGGACCCATTGCATAAACCCATGAACCCTCATCAGCAATCCCAAAGGATCCATTTTTTATTCCACCTCCGCCAAAAAGACCCAGATCATCTCCCAAGACACCCAAGCCCTCACCTACACCATCATCCTCTCAATCCAAGCTCCCTCTTCTGCCTCAAAAAGATTTCTTTCCTAAAACCTGTGAGAGAAAACCCAAACTATCCCACTAACATTGCTGCCTTTTGCATGTTTCTCTTTGATGTAATTTTTTTTTACTTTATATAAAGAATCTTGACTTTGAGTATATCTTGTGTCTGCAAATTTTTGATCAATGATAAGTTCTATCTATATGCATTTTGGTCATTACTAGCTATGGATATTCATAATTGTTTCTTTCCACCTTTTTATTATGACAAAATGGGGAGAAAAACTGAATGTATAAAAAAATAAATTTATAAAAAAAATGAATGTATAAATTTTGTTTATAAAACGCATTTGACGCAGTTGAAATTTATGTGAACTCATTAAGGGAGAGCTGCACTAAATTAATAGAAATTTCATTGAAATTCTTGCAATTAAGTTGCTTTAAGTTTACTGTGAGACAAGTTACGAAAGGTATATAACTCAGTGTTTTGTCATCATCGAAAAGGGAGAGAGTAGTGAACATACTATCTTAAATAGCTTGATTTTGATGATGAACATTCTTAACCAATTATGTTTTGATGATGAGCAAAGATATGAGTGAAACATTAAGGTACTAACAATTCATTCTCAAGCATTTTGCAAGAATATTTCCAAAGTTAACTTGAGAATAATCTTCATGATGATCAAAGGAAGAAACCAAGTAAATGCTCACAAAAATTAAGTATATAAATTACATATATACTTAAAATAAGAAAATAAAAAATTTTAAGTCTTCAAGGAAAGCCTTCAAAGTCATCCTAGTATATTTCAAAGTTATCAAAATATGCCTCAAAGTCAACAGAAAAGCCTTCGGAGTCATCATGGTATATTTCAGAGTTATTAAGACATGTTTCAGAGTCAACAGAAAAGCCTTTGGAGTCATCATGGTATGCTTCGAAATCAATAGGAAAGCCTTCAGAGTCATCATGGTATATTCCTGAGTTATCAAGACATGCTTCAGAGTCAACAGAAAAGCCTTTGAAGTCGTCATGGTATGCTTCAGAATCAACAGGAAAGCCTTCAGAGTCATCATGATATACTTAAGAATCATGAAGAATACTTCAGAGTCTTTAAGAAACTTTCAGAGTCAACAAGACATGTTTCGGAGTCTTCAAGTATACTTCAAAGTTAACCAAATACACTTCGGAGTCATGAAGATACACTTCAAAGTTAACTAGATATGCTTCAGAGACATAAAGATATACTTCGGAGTTAACTAGACATGCTTCAAAATCATCAAGATATGCTTCAGAGTCAATGAATATATTTTGGAAAGGAAATTTAGGAGTTGTCAAATCTTACTTCGAAGTCACCATTTCTAAAGCATCAAAGGTTCATAGAATCTGAACTCTACTCTTCAAAGAACTGTTGTAAGCAAAAAGGTCTTCCGCCACTTCAGAGAAACTAAAGTCAGTTCTTCGGAGCATCCGAAATCATTTCTCTAACACATTGACTATTCACTCGCCACTTCGGAGGAACCAAAGAAGTTGCCATAGAGGATCCGATACTCATGTGAATGTTAAGTGAAGAAAATCAGCGATAAAGTGGTAGATCAATACCAAATTATTGCAAAGTCAGAAATAAGACAAAATATAAGATGAAGAAAATATCTTATGAACATTCGAAAGTCTACAAAAGTCAGCATGAAAATATTTCTCAACCTATAAAAGAGCATTCAAATTTATACTGATATATTAAAAAATGTAAAAATTTAAAGTTTTGAACATTCAAAATCTTCCTTCAAAGTTCAATTCCAACGACAACAACTCTTTCAGGGCTTTCAAAGTCTAAACCGCTTCTTAATCAAGGAGTTTGAATCTTTTATTCTTATTGCTTACTTATTCACTTAAAGTTTTTGAATTCGTGTACAAATCTGCCTTAGTAAGAGGCATTAATCCGTACACTTTTTTTTAGTATTTGATAACACAAGCAGAGTGTTTGGTGTTTATGTATGGAGATAAGCAAGTAGGAAACTTGCTGAAAGCATAAAAGTTTATTGGTGAGCTTTGAAAACCAGAAGTTGTAAAAGTTTCTAATTAGCTTGGAAAACCAATAAGTTGGTTGGTGAACTTATAGGAAAACTAAAGTGTATTTGATCAGGCTGATCAAGGTATTAGTGGAACCTAAGATTAGTAGAGGAAACTAACTTAGAGAAGTGGAGTAGGAACCTAGAAAGGGCTGAACCACTATAAAAATCTTGTGTTGCGTGCTATGTAATCTACTCTATTTATTTATTCAGCATTTTGATGTTTTCTTTTGGCCAAAATTTTTAAAAGCTCAATTCACACCCCCTCTTAAGCTTCCATCTTGCAAGGGACCAATAGATTTCAAGTAAACAAGAGGAAGAAGAGAGAATGTTCTACATTGTGATGATCCAGTCTAAAAGAGTTATTTCGATTTCCATTATGAACAAATTTCCTTTTTCCAAGGAAAACATTAACCCTATTTGATACTCTTTATTTTGTGGATTGTTGAGTATTAATGATTATATGATCTTGTTTCATTTATTATATTATTTGCAATGATTTGATTTATTTTATTACTTGATCACCAATATTATGAGTGAGATTGATTATCTAAGCATGGTTAAGGTAGACACCATATGTTAAACCATGCGCTCCTTTCAATGAATAGGATAGATGGGTAAGGTACACACCATATGCTAAACCATCTTATTTTAGTTCATTATGTGTCTAACCTTAATGGGTTTTCACCTCAATTATGTTATACACCATAGGTAGTTGGAACAAGTAAAAACACTTGATTTGAACCCGCACACCTAATGTTAATGATCATACATTTGAAAGAACAAGCCCGAGATAAGCAATGAATCCAATATTCTACTAGCAAAGGGTGTCATTTAGTGGTGAAATCGAATCCCTAGATCTTTGCATCTTGCTAATCTTCCCACATTATTATTAGTCATTGATATTTACCATTCCATTCAGTTTCTGCAATTCCATCCAGCATTACATCATATTTATTTAGTTCTAAATACATTCTTTTTAGGGATAGTGTTGTTCAGTAACTAAAACTAATTAAATCAGTTTGGTCATTCTCTGTGGGATCGACCCTTGCATTGCATACTATATTGCTACATGTCCATGCACTTGTAAGGAAGTATAATTTGAACCATCAAGTTTTTGGCATCATCGTCGGGGAATGTTCCAAATTTTTTTGATTAAGTAAGTTACAATCATCCTTTTTATTTTTGTACCTAAGTGTATATAAGATTTTCTTTAATTGTTGTTGGTCCCTTGCACAATGATAGCTCAAGAGGGGGGGTGAATTGAGCTTTTAAAACTTTTACCAAATCAAATGATCAAAATGCTGAAGGAATAAGTAGAACAAATTACACAATGCATAGCACAAGAATTTTATAGTGTTTCAGCCCTTCCTGGGTTCCTACTCCACTTCTTTGAGTCAGTTTGGTTCCACTAACATCTTGATCAACCTAATCAAATACATATTAGTTTTCCTACAAGCTCACCAACCAACTTACTGGTTTTCCAAGCTAACCAGAAATTTTTACAACTTGTCGATTTTCAAAACTCACCAACGAACTTGTATCTTTTAGCAAGTTCCCTACTTGCTTATCTCAATACATAAACACTAAGCATTCTGCTTGTATTATCAAATACTAAAAAGAAGTATACAAATTAATGCCTCTTACTTAGGTAGACTTGTACAAAAATTCAGAACTTTAGGTAAATAAATAAGTAATATGAGTAAAAGATTCAAACTCCTTGATTAAAAAGAGATTTAGACTTTAAGAGCTTTGATGAGTTGTAGCCATTGGAGTTGAACTTTGAGGGAAGATTTTAAATGCTCAAAACTTTAGCTTCTTTTTTTTTGTATATACAATATGTTCTATATCTTTTATTTTACATCTGAATGCCTATTTTATAGGCTAGGAGAGATTTTTCCATTACTGACTGTGGCAGACTTTCAAACTTTTAAAAATATTTTTTTTCACCTTAAATTTTGTCTGATGTCTGACATTGTAGTAGTCTGGTATTGGTCTGCAACTTTGTTGTTGACTTTTTTTAACGTTCACACGAGTATCCGATACTCCAAAACAGCTTCTTTGATCACTTCAAAGTGACAAGCGAATAACCATATCCTTTGAATGATTTTAGATACTCTAATTAATTCTCCGAAATGATGGTAAACCTTCTTAATTATGAGGAACTTTGCAGAGAAGAGTTCGGATTTTTCAAACTTTTGATGCTTTGGAAAAGGGTGACTCCAAAGTACTGTTCGACGACTCCAAAGTTTGCTTGCTGACTCCGAAGTAAGTTTTTGAAGCCTCTGAAGTATGGTTGCTAACTCTGAAGATTGCTTGCTGACTCCAAAGCATATTTTGATATCTCTTAAGCAGGTCTGATTGATTTCAAAGCATTACTCCATGATTCTGAAGCATGTCTTTTTGACTCCAAAGCATATCTAATTTACTCCGAAACATGTCTGATTAACTCTGAAGTATATCTTCATAACTCCGAAGCTTGCTTGATTAATTCCAAAGTATGTCTTGTTGATTCCGAAGTATACAGAGACAACTCCGAAACTTCTATAATAACTCTGAAACATACTATGATAATTCTGAAGCTTTCTTGTTGGCTCCAAAGTGTACTATGATGACTCGAAATTTATCTTTTGTTTCTGAAGCTTGCTATGATGACTCTGAAGCTTATCTGTTGACTCTAAAGTATGCTTATATTGACTCCGAAGCACTATGATGACTCTGAAGCTTATCTTGGGTTGACTCCGAAGCTTTCCACTTAACTCTGAAGCACATCTTAATGTCTTCGAAGATGTTCCTATTGGCTCTAAAACACGCTTTGAAGACTTTAAGATCTTTGTTTTCTTGTTTTAAGTATATATGAGATTTATATACTTATTTTTCATGAGTAGTAACTTGGTTTCTTCCTTTGATCATCATGAGAATTATTCTCAAGTTAAGTATAGGATAATATTTCTGCAATATGCTTGAGAATAAATTATTAGTACCTTAATATTTCACTCATGTCTTTACTTATTATCAAAACTTACTTGGTTAAGAATGTTCATCATCAAAATCAAGCTAAATAGAATATTCAACATTCTCCCCCTTTTTGATGATGACAAAATAGTGAATGATATACCTTTCAAAACTTATCTAACAATAAACTTAAAGCAACTTAATTTGCAAACATTTCAATAAAATTTCTATTAATTAATTCAGTGCATCTCCCCCTGAATGAATGCACAATATTTTAACTATATTTCATACAAAAGAAATTTTCATGCACATCTTTTCTCAGTTTATTTTCTCCCTATTTATACATTCACATTTTCTCTCCCTTTTTGTTGTAATCAAAAAGGTGGAAAGAAACAAACAATAATATTAATGACCAAAATTGCATACATATAGAACTTTGTCATTGATAAATTTGCAGATACAACATATGCACAAAAGTTAAAATTCTTTACAAAAAGAAAGGAAAAAATTACATTAGAGAAAAAAAACCACTCACTATATATAACACACACAAACAGCACGATTTTTATAGTCATTTGGGAACCCCATCCCTACATGTATTATTCAAAGAGCATACACTCATTATGCCTTGGGTTCCACCATATCTCATATAATGAAAATACAATAGTGTTGTTGAACATACACTCAATTAAGGAAGAACAATCACAATTCATGAAATAATATAACTTCTGGAAAAATAATATTAAAAGGAATGAATCAATTAGTCAGGGGAGACATCAAAAATGTGCAAAACATATTGCATAGAATTAGGGAGAGCTTATTTAATTGCAATAAGATAATTTAATCAAGTTTTATCATCATCAAAAGGGAGAAAATTGCTAGTGTGAAAGCATAGTTTTGATGACAAACAAAACTTGATTAAGTTGTACTGAAGAATATTTGTCAAGTGCTTAAGTATGCAGAAACATATTGTAAAAGCATAAAAACGTGCAAATAAAGTTTAAAATTTTGGAAGAAATAGAAGGGGAAAATAGAAGCTTCGAATCTTCTTGATAGTTAGATGCATTGAAGCTCAAGACAAAGATGAAGAAACAAATTGATCATCTGTGCCATAAAGACTTGTCCAAAGTATGTCATATTGACTACTTGGACAAAGCAAAAGACAAAATTGTAATAAAAAATATGTTTGTTCGCAGTCTGAAGATCATCCAAATCAGTCACAGATAAAGCAGAACAAAGGAACGTCATCTAAAAACTTAAGGCAAAAGCCTCGGACAAATGCAGTAGAAAAAAGAGTAGCTTCAGACAAAGCAGAATGAAGAAACATTGTTCGATCGAGAATGGCTAAGCAAAATTTGTCCTAAATTAACTTCGGACAAAGTAACAGTTCAGTGAGTTTGTCCAAAACTTACTTTGGGTAAATGAGATGAAGTGCGGGACAAAGTGAATTGGTTCAATTTGTCCAAACTTAATGTCTTATTCCTAAAACCATGAATCAATCGGTGCTGCAGACATTTCCTTCCCCGATGCATGCCCAAAGCAAAAATTTATCTTCTCACTTAAGGCAATAGTGGCACCGCAAGCATTCCAACTAATAAGAATTAATTAGAAGATGACAATTTCAAAAGAGCTAATCATAATGGTCATCTACATCTAATGGAGGCCACCTACCACCAACAGCTGGAATTCAAAGTTGATATAAATGGAGTATAGTTGGACGAAAGATACAACTTTGAGAAGAAGAATAACTGATTGCTTATTCTTTCCTAAGTTGCAACCTTTATTCATCTTTCAACCTAGCTAAGAGCCTTTGCACTTAATCCTTTTGCATCATCTCTAAAAGGCCTCTAACTACCTTCTAGGAAAATCATTTACTTATGCATTAAAAGCTTCAAATGCTTTCAAGAGGGTATTGAATATTTTCCTTGATTATTCTTTTTCCTTCCTTGATCCAACGATTTTACATTTATAACTATTTTGAATTCCAGTCATTAGTGGTAGGTGAGCTCCATTAATGACAAAAGACCATTCTGATTAACACATTTGAATTCTCTTACTTCTATTTAATCCTCATCTGTTGGAATGCCTGCAGCTCTGACCTTAAAGAAGATAATATTCTGATTCTTAATAAGTATTGGTCAAAGAGTTATTGCAATGGTTAATTCTTTCATCAACATGGAAAGTGCGTCATTAATGCTGGATGAAGACCAACGATTCAGTTTGTCCATTGCTAGTCTGGATAAAACCACAAACTATCCATTCTTCTTTAACCAATGTATATGCCCATCTTTTACATACATCATCTCATTAAAAAGGATTACCCATACCATAATATTGTAGTTTATTGTTGTTGCTTGGTTGAGCAAGACTTCATAAAATATCCCATAATTTTTAAACCCAATAAACTGAATAATGATGAATTACCATGAAAAAAGGATTGATGATACTATGGTGCAATATTTGGACAATTCATAATAAAATCGACGTAATCAGATGGCTCTAATCATTTGAGGGAAGTAATCTCATTATCATGTGCAATCCACCACAAGTCTCTCAATCCAATCATCTATTGATGGATTGTAAAATCACCTGGCAAGTTGGCTGCCATTTAAGATGGGATGAATTCTACAAAATCATCATGTGAGTAGCAGATGGCCTAAATTTCTTTTTTCTAAAGACCTGAAAATGGATAGTAAAATAAATACATAATACCAAAAGTCTTTCATTGATAGGAAGCTACCATTAAGGTGGTTTACCTTCTTCTAGAAGACATTTTGGTGTGCACCAAATCCTAGGTGGCCCATCATCCATACAATTTTGATAGTTGAAACATGACCTTAAATCCAATAGATTGTGGCTAAATACTACTGCTCCAAGCATCACATCTCCACTCTTCAACGATCAACAGGGCAAGAGACTCAAAACCCACATGCATTCAAATGCTCATAGAGTTTTTAAAACACAATGGCATTAAAAAACTCAAACACACAAAAGCAAGCTGTCTATGGATCCAGATCTCCTACACTTCTGCTATAAACAAAACATGGGGTTCTCCCCTCTACAATCCCAAAACTAATCACCCACCCTTCTCTTCCCCCTCCATCCATCCATCAACAATGCCCTCAAATCCCAAAACCATCTCTTGCATTCCCTTCCTCTCCATTCTATCCCTCTTATCCATCTGTTGTTTTTGCATTGATGAACAAGACATTGCTCCTCTATCATGGAAAAATAGCCTCAACACACCAACAAAGAGCTAAATACATGGAATGGTTGCTCTTGGAATAATTTATCTCATTTTTGGTTATAGGGATATGTATACAACAATTACTAAGTATTCTACAAGTTTTAATTCTATACAAGTGCTAATTCAACACACACTAAAATGAGATTTATTTCTTCTATGAGCTTTTGTGTAGTGTGATCACATTCTCTATTGCTTCTAAGTAGTGCCATGGAGTTTTGTGTTACTTCTGTGTAGCGTGATGATGCTTCTGCGTTGCTTCTAGCTTGATTCTGAACAACTGACTCTTTTTCTAGGTCATTTTTATTTTTCTTTTGATGTTTGTTATTGCTATATTCTGATTCTTAGTCAGTCCTGAGATGCTTCTGGCTTGGTTCTGAGTTACATATTGTAACTTCTGAGTGATTCTGCATAACTTCTGATTATCTTCTTATTTCTTCTTAGCTTCTAATCTTTTCATGCTAAGCCTTTAAGTAAGTTTTGAATTACTTCTTAGTGACTTTTGAACATCTTTTTATTTAATCATTCCTTTATTATTTTTCTTAATCTGTTTTGATATTAATACTGCAACACTTAAAAAGTAATTTATTAGTACCTTAATTCTTCACTCAATTGTTTGTTCATTATCAAAACTAAATTATTTAATCTCATTCATCATTAAAATTAAGCTTAGTAAAGGGGTTAGACTTAACATTCTCTCCTTTTTTGATGATGACAAAACATTTGTGTGATAAACCTTTCATAAAAGAATTTCAGAATATATAATATACTCCTTAGTGGGGCTCTTGCTACATGGGTAAGCTCCCCCTAAGTATGTACCCTGAGTGTTCTTAAAAGATTATTTCATTCTTTTCTTATTTGATACCATCTCTTATCTATCTCTTATCTTTCTTCCTCTTTTGGTCATAATTTAAAAAATATAGTAAAAGGAAATAATTAAAAGATTTCATTATAATGATAAAACTTTGCACATCAAAATTGCATTTCACAATTATACATCAAAGTACATTAGAATAGAAGAATTTACGTCATTACAATTTAAGAAACAACAATATAAGCAAATGACAATGAAGTAAGATTACAAAAGAAATGACTATAGTCAGAAAATAATAGTGAGAGATAAGAGAAAAATGAATGAGTAATCGCACCATATCAGCAAGATGACTTATGTTTTCTGTTATAGGTGAGAGGGAAGAAATTGGGGTTATCAAAAGAAATAATAGGTGTGGAAGGAGAAGTTGTGGTTGTGGGTGATTGAGTAGGTTGTTTTGGAGATGATCTGGATCTAGAAATAGCTTTCTTAATTCTAGAAGGAAGAGGAGAAGGAATGAAAAATGGATCTTTTGGGACTGCAGATGGGGATTCATGGGTGTATGCAGTAGGTCCACAGTCAGTGACAAGGATGAAATCAATACGGTCCCAAAAGGTTGGCTCCAATAACTCAGGAAAGAGTACAGGAAGTTTTTTAAAGAGGTCTTCTATATTGGCATTCATCCTTGCAGTGTACTCTTGATGTGTCATTGTTATGTGAGAAAGAGGAGCCTTTTGTATTCTTTTAGAGGTAGAATTCTTCATTTTCTCTTTGGTTTGATTTGGACAGTGTGTTGTATGGGAATAGAAGGTGGTTTTGTGGAGGCTTTTGGTTTTAGGGCTAGTGAGGCTTTTGGCTTTTTGGTTTTTTATTTAGTTTTGGAGGTTTTTTTTTTAGTTTTGGAGGTGGTTTTTAGGAAGGTGAGGTTTTTGGTTTTCTGGCTGTTTTTGGAGGAGATGTGTTTTTGGTTTTGGAGTGAGGGGTGGTTTGGTATAATTGATCCATATTTTGTAAAGAATAGATGGATCAACAAGCTTAGGATAAGGAAGTGGAAGATTGTCAGCAATAGCTTACAAATTTGCTGCAAAATAGAATAGGGATTCTTCTTCAGTTATAAAGATGTTATTGAAAGGTCCTAAGGGAGATGGAAAAACTGTTCTACGGGGCTTTGATTGTGGAAGCATCTAAAGAAGCTTTTCAGTATATGTATCTTGAAAAAATGCCAACCGAGGAATGTTGATTTCATGGCCAATGGGAGTGAGAGGTGGATCAAGGACCAATATAATTCTAGAGAGAGCATTCTAATCCGTGATTTGTGGAAATGAAAGTGTAGAAGAGTGAATGACAAGATTGTGAGATAGAAACATTCTGAAAATGTCAGAATTTAATTTTGATTGAGCAGAGAATTCAGAATATGTGACTCTTTAGGATGATAGATATGAAGAAGAATATCACAATTTTCTTCTTTTGGTTTTGGAGGAGTTTTTGGAGGAGTCGGTCGACGAATTGAAGATGTATTCCATTCTAGAGGAATTTCTTCAATTCGTTTAGGAATGAATTCTCCTAACAGAAAGAGATCTTTTAAAGTCCACTTAAAATATTTTGGAAGAAAATGAAAGATAGGAAGTGGTACTTCAGTAGGATATTTTTCATATCTAATAATGGATCTACTTGAATTTGAAAGATACTCCTCTAGATAATTGAGTAAATGTTCAATGGGAATGAAGTTTGAAAATGCTGAGGAAGGCTATTTTGGAAGAAAGGAAGAAGCAATTTTAGTAGGTTCATTCTGAGGTTGAGTAAGGAATTGCAGGAAATGATGGATGAGGAGAGTGTGTGTGGGGGGGGGGGAAGACATCACTATGATGGAAGAAATGGTTCTAAATGGAGAAAATTGAGGTGGTGGTGAAGAGAAATGAGTTGGAGGTGGTGAGAAATGAGGATAATAAGTTTGACTTTTGAATGACTCTGCTAGTGATTGTAGAGAGTCAAGTCTTTGTTCAGTCTTATTAGCTCTTAGGATCATGGATGACATGTCATAGTTGATTCTTTAATCAAATGAATTGATTTATAATTGCATAAATGATCAGTTATGCAAATCTTCACCAATCTCTACAAATCTTAAGGCTGCAATTAGATTAAACCTTTAGCGCTGATCTGGGGTTGTTTAGGGGTTAGGGTAAATTAGAATGTTGTTTTCTAATTAACTATATTGAAGGAGAGATGGAAAAAATAATTCTAATGGTGAATATTTAAAGTATGAATTGATTTATAATTGTATCAATGATCAGTTATGAGATTCTGATGGTGGATGTTAGGTTAAACCAAGGTTTTCTTCTTTAATAGATTTCTTTTATAACACCTTCTTTATTACATTGAAAACCCCCTTTCTTGTTCACATTGCATAAAACTAAGCTAGATACTCCTCTTGGGATCAACCCTTATTTACACTACTATAGGTAATTTAATTGAAGTAAGGTTCTAAATTTGGTTACCTACGATGGCATACCACTTACCCATGCAGGGGGAGCTCCACTAAGTCAGTAGAAGTACATTGCATATTCTGCATTTTTTATGAAAGGTTTATCACTCAAATATTTTATTATCATCAGCCAAAGGGGAGAATGTTAAATCTAAGCCCTTTACTAAGCTTGATTTTAATGGTGAATGAGATTAAATAACTTAGTTTTGATGATGAACAAACAAATGAGTAAAGAATTAAGATATTAATAGATTACTTTCAAAGTAATTCAGCATTTATATATTAAAATAGATTAAGGAGAGTAACTAGAAGTAATAATAGGTGTTATTTATAAAATTATTACATTAACCCTTCAAAGGAAGATATTTTAAAAGGAACGCTCAAATAAAAATTATTCAAAAATCACTTAGAAGTATATCAAAACCTGTTCAGAAACATGGCGCAAAGATCAAAAGTTAAGAAGTATTCAAGAAATGCTTAAAAACCTCATCAAAAGTATGTCAAAACCCTATCAAAAATACCACGTGAAACTTATAAGGGTCCAGAAGTAAACAGATGTATCTCAAAACCTCGTGAGAGATAGCTCATAACCTCCTCAAAATGAAGGTGTAGCAATATTACACTTCAGAGGTCATGCAAAAGCTTTCTCAAAATTATGGAAATACATCAGAAGTTAAACAGTCCACTTCAATGGAACTTTTTAAACTTAGAAGCTCTTCATAAAAACCTCAAAAACAATTTCAATTCTCAAAAATGTTTCTGAAGACTAATAATGGACATACAAAATTAATTCAGAAGAAAATTATGAAGTCAAAATCTTCTTAAAAGACTTTCAAAATTGGAAAAGAAGAGTTGGATCCTAGACTTAGGCTTTTGGGTGACTAGGTGAGTAGTGTTTGTTAAGGTTTAACTTAATGAGTCATTACTCAATAACTCGATCTTAACTTAGGCTTTTTGAGTAAATAAATGGGTGGTGTTTTCTAATATCCCGTGGAAAACCAAAAGCTGGCAATCTCTACTGTTTAACTTGTGAGAGATCTTAGATTCAGGTTATAAATGATGGATTTGTGTGGATTAAAATAGTTTAACAACTTGGGCAGTGTGGATTTACTTAATTAGCTGAAATTAAGCTGAATCACAGTTACAACTACTGGTTATCCCTAAGATTTTATTTACAAAATGTAAAATGATCATTAGGGTCCATGCCATCATCTCCATGATCTGTGGGGCTCACTTAGGTTTCAACTTTACCAATGGGCAATTTGGTCTTATGATCAAGAAAATAATAAATTTAGAGAGTGCACCAAAAGTGGTCATCTTCCTCATTTTTACTCGAGTCAAAAAGTTCATCATTAATGGAAGTTCCTCTTTGTTGAATATTCAGTATAGAACTCATCAATGGAGTTCATTTTTCTTACTTTTATTAATGTTCGTGAAAGCATGAAACCCAAAGAGATGAATCTCATGATGGTTCAATACTTCTTATTTAGGCTCTCACAGAGCTCTAATGGTTGCCTTCCCTGAAGTAGCAAACCTACCACATCACAAGCAAAAGAAATTGTTGTGCACTATAGTGGAGTTTTCTCCAAGACCAAATCAAATGGCCATGATGGTTGTCTTAGAATAATGAGGCACTTGCCTCAAAGTGAAAGAAAAATAAAGTAAAATCAAAGTTCTTTCATTGTTGCGAAAGAAAAAGAAACTTCAAGGGGGAGAAAGAATAGAGTATTTTCGAAAAGAGAATATGCCTGAGCAGAGTTTATCTCCTAAAAATATTCTATCAGAGCCTGACCTTAGAAGAAGATGAACTCTAGCAAAAGCAACAATCCATCTCTTAGAAGAAGATCTCTTTTCTTCTCAAAAATTTGGTCATTTATAGCCACTGGAATGCAACTGGTGTAGTAGAGCCTGACGTTGTAGAGCACAACTGGCGTAGTAAAGTCTGCCTGGTGGCGTAGCAGAGCCTAGCGTTATAGAGTAAAATAGATATATTTTTTACACCCTTTGATTTTCCTTGGTGTATTCCAATACACCCTTGAATGAAAAGGTTGGGTTGAAAGAGTGTTCGTGGTTGAGTAGGCTGATGAAAGATAATGGACGGTCCATATAGCCTGATTAATCGATCATACACGTGAACCTTTTGCAAGTAGGAGAGCGATGATAACCTCGTAAACGTAAATGCCTGTGGACACAGCTTTTTAGGGAAATCAGATGACATGTAGGCGCTCATTCGTGCGGTTGGGATTTCAGGTGGGCCATCTTCAAACAAAGGAAAAGATAAAGAGAACAAAAAAATAATTTTAAAAATATATATACAAAATAGTCTCCAAATAAAGCTGCTCGGATGAAGATATTGTTTCGGACACATGCTAGTATGGCAAACGTGTGATTCACCCCAGCCACTCATTTGGGCCCCCCTAGCTACCATGAACCTCACCATCCCCATGAGTTGGTCCAATATTCATCTTGTCATGAAAATTTCATACGTTGGGATGTTGGGATGTTTGGATGAGGCAAGATTTCCCTGTCCAGTGTCAGATGGTGTGATGCAGCTACTAGATATGAGAGCAATGATCATGTATTCAAAATCCTATTGATTGCTGCATTAATATAAATATTTAGTGTGGATAACAAAATAGGTGTGATTTTGACGTTGTAGCTAAATGAAATGCGTTTTTGACCTAATGATAACAGCTACATAAGTTGGACTGTCCATGGGTCCTGATGCAACCTTGCCATTTTATATTCCTATGGTGCCATACGGAGGGGTATTCTATTACCTCATCAAGCAGTTGCGTGGTCCACCCAACGGAAATGGCAAATGGCCGATGAGGATGATTTACAAAAAAAAATAGAAAAAAATAAGGCCGGATAATTTACATAAAAAAATAGAAAAAAATAAGGCCAAGTCAACATCTTGGTACATTTCTTCCTAAAGTGTGAGACAGAGACGTGAGAATAAGAGACCGAAGGCATGCGTGTGGCCGCAAAACGGAAAAACAGTACAAAATACCAATAAATCCTACGAAAACTCCAGACACAGATCACGTGTTTTGACATATGAACATGTGAAATCGAACGAGACAGGTAAACTCCGTCCATGTTTCGCCCTTTCGCATGTAACATCTACCTCCACTGCTCTAATGGGTGGGCCCACCAGACCAGAGTGGTGGAATTGGGTCCACAAACGATCATTTCCAAGGGCTTAAAATAAAAAAGCCGAGCACATGGCCTAATTGCTTGTTTAATGCAGGGGAGGAGTCGTAGCAGGCCGGCATGACAAGCTATGGCATGGCAGAGATGGTGGGCCACCGTCACGTTCAGTTTCTTTGCTTAATGGTGAAAGACGCACACATGTGCGCGCCTGTTAGTAGTCACGCGATAAGCGCGTGATTCATGGTGCCATTCATGCGGTGCAAACGCGAATAAAAAAGGTTTGGATTTGCAGTCAACAGCTTTGACAATCAAAGAGCCCGACGTCAACTCTTCATCAGCCACAACCCTAACCACCAAAGTCACAGTACCGTGTTACTTACTGCCTTTGCACAATTCCTCTGCCTCAAATGCTTTTGGTGACTAAAACCCGCATGTTCCAGGGAAGCACTATTAAATAGCATTTGAAGTAAAGCATGGTTGGGACTTGGGACCAAGTCATGCAGGATAGAACACAGACAGTATATCATCCAGATTTAAAAATTTTGATAATCACATTGTCCAACTTTACATATTCGATTGTTGGTTAATTGACTTATCAAATTTCTATTTATAAGGCGAAATAGATGTTCAATTACACATCCACCATGTCAATAGACGTGTAGCAACCCCATGAATTTGAATGGCATAGACCAACATTGCATTACCGCATCTGCAAAATGATTTCAAATCAAACAGGACAACCGTTAGGACCCATCCCTTCACATTTCAGATGCCATAGTAAGCTACTTCCTAACAATTCCAGGACCAAAGGAAAAGGTGGCTGGTCACTGGTCAGCCTATTCAGTGATCAGCAGTAGATGCTGACCAAAGTTCAAAACTCACAGCCCTAATGTAATTCGGCGCTCATTTCTACCATGCATACTCTTCTGATCATCAACCCTGAAGTGTTTCTATCTTATCATCATCCATTTGAAAGCAACCAATCAGATGGATGGAATTGAGAAAAATTTTCTACATCTATAAAAAGTGCCCTCCCTCAACAGTTTCTAGTGAATGGGACGACAAAGAACAGCAGCCTAGGAATCTTACATCGCTGACAGGTAGACTCTCGAAGCTCCTTGACGACATGCATGCACTGCAGAATCGGATTGAGATTTCTGCAACAACTAGCAGATCAGACGCTCGAGGAAATGCAGACGAGGTGCAAGAAAGAAAAGAACAGCGAGATGGAAAAGCAGACCTGATAGACGATGTATATCTCTAAAGAGTCGAAGAAGCAAGCAAGATGCCATTTGCGGGAGAGCTTCCATCAGAGGGGATGGAGCTTGAGAGGAGGAGATGGACGATGGAGGAGGGTGAGATGGAGACAGCACGAGGAAGAGAAAGGAGGCTCTGCCCGGACCAGGATCTTGTTTTTCCACAACACCTGCTTCAGCTGCTGCTCCCTGTCTTCGCTTTAAGTGCCCTGGGAAGAGAAGACTTCTGATTCGTCTACAACCGGACTGGAATCTTATAGTTGTCCAACTGCTGCATCCCGTGTTTTATGTATAGCGAAATTTATTCGTGTATGGATGTGTGAATAAAAAGAGATAAAGAATATCCCAATATAAGTAAAATGAGACAACTTGTGAATGCTTGTTTGGATGGGGATAGCGAAGATCCTCTTATGTAGAATAAGTTGATATAATTTAGAGGACATGAATGTATAGATTGTTGATTGTTGGGTATAAGTATTATCCCGTGATGTGAATGTGATATATGAGAAATAAATAAACATACATAATGTTAAAATGGAAAGCATTCCATGAGTTGGATGTGATGTGACATAAGGGTATAAGGTGCCTACATGGCAATGTATAATTTAATAATGATATGACTTGTGATATTATAATTGAATTTCGTAGGTGGTTTGTATTTACATGAATTGATGAATATTTTGTCTTACATGTCGGAATGAGATGCATGCATTGTATTCATGTGTGTGGTTCTTAAACCTCATGAGTGTATATATATGGGAGATTACATTGTTATAACTAATACATGTTCTAGATTAGAATTATTACAAGCACAACAAAGGCAAATAGGGGAACCAACCCGACAAACAGAACATATTGTGAGACAGAACATGGGGGAATTAATATTAGAGGAGGGAAAAACATCCCAAGGATGGCTTGAAATCAAACTAAACATGAAATCCTTCCACAATATGAAGCCCCCTATCTTTAAAGGGCAAAAAGACTACATAATAGTGGATGAATAGATCTCCAAAATGGAGAAAGTATTCAAGTATATGCACCGCCTTGAAGAACACAAAGTTCTATATGCAATCTACCTACTAGAAGGTAAGAGTTTAACTATCAGCGAGGAGGGAGTTGTCTTGGGCTAAATTTAAGGAGAGGGTAGTCCGGCGATATGTGCCAACCAATGAAAAGGCTAGGCAGGCCACAAAATTCATGACTTTGATACAAGATAGAAGAATTGTGGAAGAATATGATGAGCAGTTCTGATCATTGGCTCAATTTGTGCATGGGCAAAGATAGATTCGCTAGAAATAGCCTAGAAATTCCAAGAAGGACTAAAATTGACAATTCGGAAGGAGATAGCTCTATTAATGTTAACCAGATATGAAGATATTTTAGAATATACTCATATAATAGAAAGGGAAGAAGAAGAACAAAACAAACTAAGAGAAAGGAAGCATGCCAAAGACAGTGATCTAGTATGTAGAAAGAAGTCCGAATCTGAGCAAGGGAGCAGTGAACCTTTTTAGAAGGTTTGCTTCAATTGTAAATAGTTAGGATATTTGAGGTTTGAATGCCCACTATTAAAGGATGGGAGGATGACAGACAAGGTCAACTCTGGGATAGATGAGAGAAATAAGTCAACTGTCTTAGCAGACATGGGAATCAGGATAGAATAAGCCATTCACTTATTTCCAGTGTGCCGAACCCGGTCATGTGCGATGGGATTGCCCTTCCTTATAAGGGACGAGTGAGAATGTAGCCTCTTGAGCACCATAATAACCTGTATGTGGTGGATTTAAAGCGAAGAGCAGAGGCCATGGACCTAATACCACTCTTGGACACCAACAGGGGGAGCAGAGGCCTCAAATGATTGCATTAGTACATGCTACTAATGCCCAAGAAGCACAGGCTATGGACCATGTGGTCATGGGAAATCTTTTTGTTTGTGATTGCATGTCATATGTATTAATTGATCTGGGTACATCTCAATCATTTGTGTCTATTGCATTTGTGAATAGAGGGGGATTTTTTAAATCTCCTATGTATTATGTGATAGAAATGTCTACTTCATTGAAAGCAGTTAGCACAGCTTTTGAGGCATGTTATGATATTCCCATAGTAATTGAGAGTCAGTAGTTTTATGTTAATTTGATTGTGTTAAACATGGAAGGTTTGGATATTATCTTGAGCATGGACTGGTTAGCCAGGTATGAAGATAAGATTGATTGTAAAACTAAACAGGTAAATTTAAAAGCTCCTGATTAGGTGGAAATTATCTTTAAGAGTTTGTTGAAAGGTGAAGTGCCTAAACTGGTATCAGCTATGAGAGCCCTCAGCCTAGTGCAAAAGGAGTGTAAAGCCTATTTGGTATCTGCTATAGATGCTTATTGTGAGCATCGATCGTTAGAGGAGATACTTGTAGTACGAGACTTCCTAGATGTATTTATAGGGGATTCGTTTGGATTACCCCTGGAACAAGAAGTGGAGTTTAGTATTGATCTCTAACTGGGAGCAGAACCAATATCTAAAGCTTCGTACAAAATGGCACCGGTGGAGTTGGTAAAATTGAAAGTACAATTGTAGGAGTTGATGGACAAAGGATTTATCCATCCTAGTGTGTCAACATGGGGTGCACCAGTATTGTTTGTAAAGAAGAAAGATAGGAGTCTACAATTATGTATTTATTATAGAGAATTAAATAAGGTAACTATCAAAGATAAATATCCATTGCCCCGCATTGATGATCTATTGGATCAGTTGTAGGGAGCTACAATCTTCTCAAAGATTGACTTACAGTCAGGATACCATCAAATGAGAATTATATCGGTTGATATACATAAGACTGCCTTTAGAACTTAATATGAGCATTATGAATTTTTAGTAATGCCATTTGGGTTGACTAATGCTCCTGTAGTTTTTATGGACTTATTGAATAGGGTGTTTAAATCCTATTTGGATTGCTTTGTAATTGTGTTTATTAATGATATTTTCATATATTTCAAAAGTATAGAGGAGCCTGAGTGTCATTTGAGAATGACACTGTAGAGGTTGAGAGGAGAGAAATTATATGCCAAAATTAAAGAAGTGTGATTTTTGGATGAATAGTATTGCTTTCTTGGGACATGTGGTCTTAGGCAATGGTATCTTAGTGGACCCCCATAGGATAGAAGTCATGGTAAATTAGCCTAGGTAACTACAATGACGGAAGTTAGGAGTTTTCTCAGGTTAGCTGAATATTATAAGAGATTCGTTGAAGGATTTTTCATAAATGCTATGCTCTTAACTTAGTTGACTCGTAAAGGAATTCAGTTCGAATGAAGTAATCAGTGTGAAGAAGCATTCTAAGAGTTGAAGAGGTGATTCCTAGAAGCGTTGATTCTTACTCTACCATTTAGAAGGGGTGAATTTGAAATCTATAGTGATGTATCAAAGAAAGGATTGGGCTGTATACTAATGCAGCATGAAAATGTGATTGGTTATGCATCTCGACAGTTGAGGCCTCTAACTACATCTTCAGATATATAAAAAACCTTAACCCATAATTTGTGTGTCTAGTTTCCCCAAGACTTCACATATAAGCGACGACTGTTGGTCCTTCTGCCTTGGCATCAACTTCTGATCACCTTTCATTCTCCACCCGTCGAATCTCCTTCAGCAATGCAACTACATCCTTCATTGTAGGACGGTCAGCGGGGTGGATGCTAACACACAAAGCATCAAGAGCAAGGGCGTGAAGCATTTCTTGAATGATCGGGTTTGGTCGGCTTCGGAGCCTTGAGTTAAGCAGATTAAGTGGATCTTGTTTACTTTGCAGATGCTCCCTTACCCACTGGACTAAGTGTGCCCCACCAGGCAATGATGGATCCAATGGGTGCTGCCCTGTTAACACCTCTAGCAGAACTACACCATAGCTGTATACATCGCTTTTCTCATTGATCTGTTGCATGGATCCATACTCTGAAAACAGCATGCCATCATTATCAGCATCAACAAAAATATGTGTTTAAAATACTAGTAAAAGAAATACAAAGTAGTGCTGACAGAATATAAGGTAGCATAAAAAAAAAAAAAAACAGTTGCATGATTATGTTAGACCCAAAAGTATGAGGTAATAAGAAAATTTAGAATAATTGGGGAAATGTCACATTTGAAGAAAAGGGAAAGTTTTTGTACCCCTTAGTTTTTACATGATGTATCCGAACTCAGAAATTTAACATTAGACTAATCAACCAACTCATTATACCATTTATGGTGCAAAACAATTCAGTGAATTGTGACACTGTGGAGGACTCCATTTCAGAATGATAGATATTTGTAATTTAGATTTACTAATAATAATGGGGAGTTTGGAAATATTCTGATAGGCTCTTGTGGAAATGGAAGAATATGGAGCCGTGCTAGAAAGTGGGTAGCTTTTTTTCATCTGTTGCCTTTTAAGATGGAGCAACATTTCGTTGGCTAGCATTACATTTTCTCATTTTTCTCTCATTTTTCTCTAAAATAGACGAAAATATACAGGAAATAGTGCCCATGAAAATCTATTTTCCAAGAAGATTGACTATCAAAGAGGGGAAATAAATAAAAATAATAAAAAAAAAGAGTGAAGAATTAAGAAATTACCTGCAGCCATGTATCCATAGGTCCAGCAATATGAGTAGTAGAAGTTCCAGCACCCAAATTGGAAGAATCTCCTCCTCCATGGACAGGCCCAGCCAGCCCAAAATCAGCCAAGTACGGCTCAAAGAACGGCCCCGCAACACATTCATAGCCTTCACGTCCCCATGCATGATTGCAAGTGCGCAATCATGGTGCATGTAAGCTGGTGCATGGCCCACCCCTAACATGATCTCATACCTCATCTCCCACTCGGCCACACATTTCCCACTGGCTCCATGGTGGAGAGCGCTGAGGCTGCCATTTGGATGGTAGTCGTAGAACAAAAGCCTCGTGGAGTTATTGCTGCACCAACCCAAGAGCCTCACAATGTTACGATGGCGAATCGATCCAAGTGCTTGTATCTCAGACTGGAATGCACTTGAATTGTCTGACGATCACATCCTCTTCGCTGCCAGAATTGGTCCGCTTGG
The DNA here is from genome assembly GCA_036873735.1 of Pouteria campechiana. NCBI lineage: Eukaryota > Viridiplantae > Streptophyta > Magnoliopsida > Ericales > Sapotaceae > Pouteria > Pouteria campechiana. Next base: position 26,715 of record JAYJMB010026251.1, read on the forward strand.
AACAGCAACCTTGTGCACCACCCCAGAGCTTCCTGTGCCAATCACATTCGCAGATGTTAGGCTCTTGACAATGTCCTTAACTGATAGGTTGAGCTTCTTATAAAGAGTCATCTCCCAAGCTTCATCTGCTGTTAGTCTGTTGTTGTGGGCCGCTCGCGACCGGACTAACAGGTATAGTGCCAGGAGCAGCACCACCGCGCTTGCGCTGACTAATACAGACATGGACAGCTTCAGTGCCGATGCCTCTTTCCTTGTGGGGCCTCCATGGATGGGGGGTCCTGATCTATGGCTTGGGATGTAGAGACCATGGTTGCTAGCGAGATCACTCAAAAGGGATATTCCGAAAGAATGGAGTGTTGGGCAATTCTCCTGAGAAGCCATTGAAGGAGATGTTGAGGGTGACTAGATTCTTAAGTTGAGTTAGCATGTCCATGCTGCCAACTAGCTGGTTGTGAGAGAGTTTGAGGATCGCAAGCTTGTCGAGGTCGGAGAAATCGAGTGGAATCTCACCAGAGAGTTGGTTACAGCTGAGATTGAGAGATATCTTGAGTGCTGGAATCTGACCAAGTTCTGGTGGTATATCGCCTGAGAATCCATTGTCGCCAAGATCAAGAAGCTGTAGCTTACTGCAAGATTTCAGCTCGGCTGGAATTCTGCCTGAGAGTCTGTTCCTCGCAAGAATGAGTTTATTGAGTTGCGTCAATTCTCCAACGCTGGGAGTCAGGAAAACTGAGAGCCTATTGTCCGAAGCATCAAAGAATTGCAAGCTTCTCGGCTGGGTTTCTGGCAAGGAGCCAGTGACGGCGTTTAAATGTAAGTTGAAAGATTGGAGATTTTCGCATCCAAAGATTAATGGAGGGATCTGCCCTACTAACTGGTTGCCGCCCAAGTCGAGAAAATTCAAGTTCTTCAGGTTCCCAATCTCTGCAGGAATGCGTCCTGCAAGACGGTTGTCACTCACTCGGAAGCGGAACAAGTTCGTGCAATTGCCAATCTCTGGCAGTAGGAAACCCGACAAATCATTGGAAATCAGTAGGAGCTTGGTAAGATTTTGCAATCCAAATAGTTGTTCTGGTAAAGAACCAGATATATTGTTGTAAGAGAGGTCGAGTGCCTGAAGATTTTGGCACTCAGCAATGCTCTTTGGAATGCTCCCAGTAATCCTGTTCTGCCATGCAAAAAATAGAGTCAGGTTCTTCTAAGTATTTGAAACGAAAGATCGTGGAAAGAACAACCAAACAGCAGTGCAGGGAGGACACATGTGCACAACTTCCCATCCACCATTGGAGTACCATAAAGGGGAGCAATTTAAAACAGTCCATTCCCAGCTCCAGCCCATTCGGTGCTCCTAGCTCTCCCAACGTCCCAAGATCTCTTTACGGTTCACCAAACTGGAGGAAATTTGATTTCAGTGGGTTATCATCAGCACAACATATTGCAGCCATCTAGAGCAAAGAAAACGCTGCAATTTGATGGTTTGGGCAGGGGTTTCGGAAAACAAAATTGGGAAAAACCTCCTTAAAGGGAATTTTGGTGGAAATTGGCAAAAAAAAAGTAGTAAGTAGGTGATAATGCTACTAAATTCATGTTTTGTTAACTGATTTCTGGGAAACAAAGCTTGTGGAATGCATTATATTATGAGCTAGGGTTTTGTAGGGTTGAAAAATGAGCTAATGGAGTTTTGGAGGATGAATTGATGGTAATTAGTAGTTAAAGTGATGGTAGTTATGTTAAAACATGCTTATCTATAAATTGAAATGAAAACCCTAAGCTACCTATGGCTGGAAATAGAAAATCTAAAAAATTGCATATTAGGTGTTTTATGAAATGATAATTAGAAGGGTGTAGTGTCGATAGCCTTTGCTATTGAACCATTAATCTTCCCTTAATCGAGATTTAAATTAGGTAATTGAATAAACCCTAGAATGGATTGATTGAGAAATTAATGGTGTTTTATGGGCTTTGATTGTGTGAAGACATTAATGGAATACATATTGTATGTATAGGAATTGTAAATCAAAGTGTTGCATGTGGAATCACAAAAGAAAAGGTAGAGAGGGCTAGCTTCTTGACATTAAGGTAAGCAAGTTTATATTTTTATATAATTAAGTTTGAATTTCATAAATATGTATTCTGGACAGTACATTTTGATTCTAGTTAAATCTTATTGTCTTATGCTTTGTTATGTTCAAAAGGATAAATTTTATGGCACCAAGGAATAAAGGTTTTTGTATAATTATTAAGTCTTTAAGTCATGATTATGTGCAAATGTATATGCATGGTTGAATACATGACAATTTAGGATGAGTTATGCTTCTAACTTGTCTAACAGCTTATTATTAACATGTATAATTGATATAAGATATTAATATTGATTATGTGTATGCTAATAAAGTGGAATGGAGTTTGAAAAGAAGGCTTAAGTGAAGTGAATGAGGGTGTAAATAAGGAGGTTCAACAAGGCAAACAAGGGGGTAAATGGAGGAAGCAAATTAGGTACACAACCTTATGAAAAAATGGGCAACAAGATTTAGGGCTGCGACCCTAAAATTCAGTGGGAGGCGCTGTTATACAGTGACATGACAAAAATTTTTTATTTTTTATGCATTTAATTATAGGAATAATTTGAGGGCTTTGCTAATGTCTTCTTAAAGAACTTATGGTGAGTTTACACTAGTATGATAGAGAGTTGATCAGTTAGCCCTTGACATATATACACATCAATAGTCATACATACTGCCAAAAACCATGCCCTAAATATTGAATATTCAACCATTTTTGTAGTAATATCAAACCTTGGAACTCCCCATATGCGCATCTTGTGGAGCAAATTTCTATCACTACCATGTTTAATCCTTCTACAAGATTTACCCCATTAGATTAAAAATCCTTATTCATTTATTTTTGATGTAGTTCTATTTCTTCTAAATATCTAAACCCAGCTCACGTGTATGAAGACTGTATGCTTGTATAATTAAACATTCATAGGGAACGTGAGTTGGGTTTAGACCGTTGTGAGATAGGTTAGTTTTACCCTATTGATGGCATGCCATGATAGTAATTCAACTAACTTTATGGTGTGCATAACATTAATTATTCTTTACTGCATAAATTTGCTAAATCATACTAAGCACCATAATTACTCAAGCTTTCATATTATGCATTTAATAGAAATCTATATTATCATTGTTTTACAAAATTTTATAATCATATGAAGATAAAATATATTCTGATATTATATATAAAAGCTAACAACATAGCAAGTGCAAAAAAGTTTAAGTGCAAGATCATAATCATCTACAAGAAACTGTCACAACTATCTACTACATTCCAAAGGAGCTAAACAAATGAAAATGTGGAAGAAGAAGAAGAAGAAGAAAGCAGAAGACAAGCAATAAGAAAGGATGCAATTATCTAAAAGAAGCTTCCACGAACAAAAGCAATGGGAGAAAAATAAGACTCCGAAGATACGCTATAACGAGTTTATGTTGTCTATCATTCTCAGAAAGAAACTTCAAAACAACTCTTGTTAGCATAAACAACACCCATCATCACACTTTGCACTGGGTAGGCATGCAATGAGCGAGACTGTAGCACTGGGCGGGCATGATGCATTATGCACCAAGCGGTCACGATGCATTTTGCACTAAGCAAGGACTGCCTGGCACTAAGTATTGTAACGGCCGGATATCGCTCAATAGAGAGTAGCATCCAGAAGGAATAAGCTGTTATACATCTGCCCTTGGACAACTGAGTCGGTCCCCTGTGCCCGGCGACCTCTAGTTGGAATAGAAGGAGCAGTGGACACGATGCATTTCGTGTCGAGCAGTCATAGCACATTTTCCATCTAGCGGGACTCGCCAGGCACCAAGTAGTGTACATCCAAGACCCGACTCAGTAGAGGGATGTGTCCAAAGGCTGTAATGTGGTCCTCCCCTAGCTAGAGGAGCAAGTCTCCCTCGCCACGTAGCCCAAGGCTCAAGCAGCAGAAGCAGAGGGAGTGGGGATGGATGGGCACGATGCATTATGTACCGATCGAGGATCATGCCAAGCTCGGCCTTCCGCGCACCACACCCAGCCTTGTGCCAATGTTGTGGCAATCGTGTTGCTCATGCCACGCGCAACCCGACATCGGTGTCGTATCTAGTTGAGCACATGTGCCACACCCAGCATCGTGCTGGTGTCGTGCAGGGGCGAGGGAGTGCTCGCACTGTGCCCGTCCTTGAGCGAATGCGTGGTGATCGTATTGCTCATGCCGCTCATTCTCGCTAGGCCTTGTGCACACCGCGCCCAGCCTAACGTCTGTGCCACTAATAGGGGAGCGCCTATGACGCCCCCAGCCTTGCGCCGATGCCACGGTGATCATGCTGCTCATGCCATGCCCGACCATGTGCTTGGGACTATCTAGTAGAGCACTTATATTGTGCCTAGCCTTGAGCCGGTGTCGCAGCGAGCGCTCATGCTGACCCCATGGTGATCGGATTGCTCTTATTGCTCATTCCTCGCCCAGCCTAGCATCGGTGTCGCGGATAGGGGAGTGCCTATGTTGTGTCTGGCCTTATGCTGATGTCGTGGCTATCGGGCCTGGCCTTACGCTGGTGCCATGGTGAGCTGAGCGCTTAGGCTGCGCCCTGTCGTGCGCCTGAGACTGTCTAACGGAGTGCTTATGCTGCGCCCAACCTTGAGCTGGTGTCGCGGAGAGCGAGTGCTCGTGTCCCTCCTAGCCTTGCGCCAATGTCATGGCTATTCGATTGCTTGTGCTGATAAATTCCTCGCTTGGCCTAGCACGCGCCTCGCCCAGCCTAGCGCCGGTGCTATGGTGAGCGGAGCACTTATGCCGTGCCTGGCCTTATTCCAATGCCACAATGAGGCGGCACTCGCACCTCATCCACTATTGCATAGATGCCGTGGCAATCCAATTGCTCATGCCTCTCATTCCAAGCTCAGCCCTTCATGCGCCATGCCTAGCCTTGTGCCGATGCCTTAGCTAGTGGGAGCGTGCACACCACACCCATCCATTGGTAAGGGATTTGCTCAGAGCCGCTTATGCCATGCTCAAACCTTGCATCGGTGCGGTCGTGATGGGAGCTCCCGCGCCATGCCCAGCCTTGCACTGGTGCCATTGCAAACCAAGAGATCATGCCGCGCCCGATGCTGCGGTGAGGGGAGCACATGCATCACGCTCGACCTTACACCAATGCTATGGCTAGCGCATAGTTTGCTTGCATGTAGCATGCCTCTAGCCTCTGCGGGCATGGGATGGGCCATGTGGGAGGGGTGAGACGAATCAATGCGACTCAGGGTTGAATCTCAGTGGATCATGGTAACAAGGTCATTCTGCCACTTACAATACCCTGTCGCGTATTTAAGTCGTCTGCAAAGGATTCTGCCACTATTAGATTGGAATTTCTCTTAAAGATGGCCCCTCATGGCTCGTTCGCCGTGGGAGCTTTCACCAATGACCCGAGCACTTAGGGGTGCTACGGCCCCTACTGCGGGTCGGTGCAGGGGCAGCCGGCATAGGCACCACACGTTTAGCTTGGATTCTAATTTAGAGGCATTTAGTCATAATCTGACACACGGTAGCTTCGCACCACTAGCTTTCCAACTAAGCGTAATGACCAATTGTGTGAATCCACGGTTCCTCTCATACTAGGTTGAATTACTATCATGACATGCCATCAGTAGGGTAAAACTAACCTGTCTCACGATAATCTAAACCCAACTCATGTTCTCTAAGGCCCACGTATCAGTCATCAGAAGCAGGACGTGTTCGTTCATGATGTTTATGACAAACTGGATCAAGAAGAGTAGATTGAGCTCTAATATATACCTAATGGTACTTTGTTATTCCATAATAGATTAATAGTGCCTAGTGAATAGTCTCGGAAGAGATCCTAAAAAAGGTACATTAGTTGAGGTTATCCATGCATCCAATAGTACTAAAATGTATAGAGACCTTAGAGAGAGCTTTTGGTAAAAATATGAAGAGACAAATTATTCAGTTTGTGGCTCAATGTTTAGTGTATCAACAAGTTAAGGTTGATAATTAGAGGTCGATAGGTTTATTACACCTACTTGAGATTCCATAATGGAAGTGAGATTGTATTGCGATGAATATTGTGATTGCCTTAGCTCATACCTAGACACATTGTGATGCAATGTGGGTAGTTTTGGATCAACTTACCAAGTCAACTCATTCCTTGCTATATTAGATAACCTCCAATGCAAATTAGATGATTGAGTTTTATATGTGGGAGATTGTTAGGCTTCATGGGGAACATGTCTTAATTATATCAAATAGAGATCAACAGTTCATCTTAGAGTTTTGGTAAAGTATGCAGAAGGCAATGGGGACAAAATTACACTTAAACTCTACATATCATCCTTAGATAGATGGTTAGTTTGAAAGGAAGATCTAGGTTTTGGAAGACATGTTGTGAACCTATGTTTTAGACATGGGGAGTTTATGGGATCGTCAATTGCCATTGGTGAGAGTTCGCCTATAACAACAGTTATTAGGTGAGTATTTGTATGGCTCCATTTGAGGCATTATATAGTAAGAGATATCGCATGCCACTATTGGTATGAGATTGGTGAGCAAAAACTATTAGCACCTAAGATGATATAGAAGACAATAGAGATAGTTAAGTTGATAAGGAAGTGTCTTGAAGCTACTCAGGATAGGCAGAAGAAGTATGCTAATGAGAAGCATCAGGATCTTCAGTTTACAATTAGAGAGTATGTATTTTTGAAGGCTTAGCCTATCCATGGAGTTATGAGATTTAGAATGAAGGAAAAGCTAAGTTCTCATTTAATTGGGCCATTCGAGATCTTAGAATCCATTGGTGGAGTTGCATATCAATTGGTTCTACCACCATCATTATCTAGAGTCCACAATGTATTTCATATCTTGTAGTTGAGGAAGCATGTAATAAATCCTTCTCATGTATTAGGTGTAGAGCAGTTTTAGTTTGAGGTGGACTGGTGAGTCTCATGCAAGTATACATGGTCATAAGTAATACCGATATGATGACTAGAGTATCATTCTCATGAGGAGTTGTTCTATTATTGCACTAAGTACCAAAATTTTATCGAATTTGTATTATTTGGTAATTTAATTTTCAAAGATGCTGACAAAACTAAATTTAAATAACACAATTAAACTAATTAGGTAACATGTCTCAAAAGCAAGTGATGAAAAAAATCAATGGGAGAGATATTTAGGGATTCAACTTAACCTAACAAATCCACTTCTATTGATGCATTGCATTAATTAAATTATCATTCTCTTCATTATCAATTAGATGCATTAAATTATCTACCACCCTTTTGTTAAGTGATACAGTAGGTGTGCTTATTGAAGTTACCTGCTATGTCTCTATGTAGATCCACATCAATAAGCCTATTTAACCTAAGCATCCATGTGTGATCTATGCGCTCGCCGTGTCATAACTCACATGGATTTTACATATACAATGGCTATCTCTAGTCACCATTGCATCATATATTTCTCCATTCAAGAGTATATTCCTAATTCATCTCTCTCGAGCATGAATTAGGAATCTCAAATCATATACATGATAGTTAAGCAAGTGCACAAATTAAGCTTAGAAAGAAAAAAATAATAAGAAAGAAGATAATCTAAATAAAAAATCAAACATCAACACAAGTCAAAATATAATAGAGTTCACCTAGTCCTGAGTCCTTCCAGGTATATAAATTTGGTCACAAAACACTTACTGTCTCTATAGTTTCTTACAGTTTAAATAATAGAAATCACCTAGTCTTGATTCCATTTGGGATAAACCAATTGGATCAAAACACTTATTCTTTAGGTTGACCGAGTGTCTAGCAACTCTATCTAGAGTTGTGTCATCCTATCCACCCACTGGCTTGAGGTGATCTCCTAAATACCCAGCCATTGCAATGTGCTCGGAGATCACAGAGAAAACGTACATTTATTTTGAGAGTGTGTGTTTTATTTTTGGGTCTCTACGATGCATTGAACTTTTCCATTTAATCTAAGGTTTTCTCCCATTGTAGAGATATAATTGAACCACTTGTGGTCTGGGATGTGAATATGCAAATTTTTTATGTGTACATAGAAAGTGTATTTAATTGAGGACATCAATCAATAATAACAAAATAAAATTTATTTGATTCATTCCAATATGACAAATCTCTTTTATGTTGTTCCATTTTTGTTTTTGTATTCCTTTATTTGTACTTGTTACAAAATTGGTAAACCCAACGTGAAACATCCTACCCTTCATTTTTAAGGAAAAGTAATGTCAATGTATTTTAGAGACCTTTATTTTTTGTGGAACTGACTAAGCACTTCTTTTGCTTTTTAAAAATCTTTGGTCGTTTCCACATCCACTCTATCTCCTTTCCAAAGCTCAATCCTAATGGCGTCATCACTCACATTTAGATTCTTGCCAGGTGGTGGCTTTACCATCAACACCCTCTGAAACTTTGACAAGAGTGTCACTAACTCCATCATGGTGCCAACAGGCCTGGCAACAATAATTTACAAGAGGAAAGCGGCCCCAGTTCCTCACTTGCCCAAAGCTACATCAGCTGCTTCAAGAATAGTTCTGGTAGCACCTAGGGCTACTCTAGCAGCTCCAAAGGTTGCTTCTCCTACCTCAACCTCTGTCAGTAATGAGGCTGGGGAGAATAAGCATAAGAAGAACAAAAGATAAAGGAGGAAGGTTGTTCCTCCTCCTACTCCTCGAGTTATCGGCGATGAACCTATCTTTGATGCTGCTCCAAATAGTCCCAAAATCAGAAGATACTGGTCTTCTTCCCACATCGAGTAGAAGATGAAGGTGGCAGGTCTCTACCTTCCAAACACAATTGAAGGGGAGGTCGATAGGAGCTCTCTTCAATCCTAAATCTGTCGATCGCTCTAGGAGGTATGCACTGAGTAAGGCTCCTAAGGGCTCTGATTAGCTTGGGAGAAGGAATGGGTAGTCAAAAAAGAGGTCAATCTTTAGGTTGACTGCTTAGGAAAAGAAGGAAGGATGGAAGCTACCTCCTGAGAAGCATATTACAATAGTAGATCTCCATCCCAGGATGAATTCTGGGAAAGCAATATGTTCACTATTCTAGCAAATCTCTCTTATTCTCAGAGGAAAAAAATTGATAAGAAAGACAACCTTCAGATGCCAAGAAAGGCATTAAAGGTAGAGAAAAGAGAAAGAAGGGCTGACTCTGGTAGCCCAAAGAAAAGAGACTAAAAGAAGAGGAAGGTGCACCCCGTTAATGTCTGTACTACTTCAACTGACAGGGACCTGTCATAGGCACCACCTAGCCCACCTCTTCAAAGAATCATCACGAGGTCAATGGCTAGATCTATGGTGCCTCCCCTGATATTCTATTCTTTGTTAGAGGATGTTGGGAGAGAAGATCAGGTGTTTACATCTCCCCACCAATTGATGCACAAACACCAATTTGTCCCAACCGTCACATCTTACATTGCTAAGGGAAATGCAACTTCCACTTCCATGGAAGAAATAATGACACAATTGGAATAACTCGAGACTAAAAATCAATATTTAAAAGAGATATATGCACAATAGAATATTGGCCAAACCTGCAATCCTGGCTAACCATCTAATGTTGCACATCCTCTCAACCTTCCATCCATAGGAACGGTTACACCGCCAGGACCATTTGTCGTTAACCCCCAAGAGGGGATCCCATAGGAGCAGATGGCTCACCCTTCACTTCTCCAGTTGCTTCATCTTGGCAACTACCTAATATTAATGTTCATGCATAGCTATTTGGTGTGAACATGCCACCACAACCATTTGGTGCAAATGCGCATGCACAACCATATCAAATGAACCCAGATCCCATGGCACACTTTAGTGAAATGATGAATGACTGGATGGGTCAATGGCAAATAAACTTGCCTTCTCAAGCGCTAAACATATATCATTAGCTGTATCCACTAGAGATCGAGAATGAGCCATTCCCACCAAGTTTCCAGATGATAGACTTCCATATGTTTGATAGAATGGACGATCCCCAACACCATCTCACCCTCTTCAATCTTAAGATGGGAAACTACGTTGTCTATCTCAATCTTTGCTTGAGATTATTTGGCTTATCACTCAAGGGATCGACATTTCAGTGGTACTTGATGCTTCCAGTAAGGTCAGTTAAGACCCGGAATGACATGCAGAACCTATTTCTAGCAAGGTTTTTTGTGACTAAAAAAGATGTCACATTAGCAGACCTCTCCCTCATGAAAGAAAGGGATGATGAACCAGTAGAGGAGTTCATCTCTTGTTGGTAGAAAGAAGTCAACAAATGTGATACAACCTTAACAAAGGAGCAAAAAGTTTACCTATATTGTCATGGCATCAAGGTCAACCTTGCAATCCTTGTGAATGAGCAGATCACTGCCTTCCAGGCTCTGCCAATGAGACAAGTTGAAAGGAATGCCTCCTCTTCCTCTTTGGAAAGAGTAAAGTCCAAGATGATAAGCAGAAAGAAAGCACTTTTTGGCCCAAGAAGAAAGAATTGGAAAGAAGTAAATCAAACAATTTTGTCAATACCACTGAGACCAAAACTGGTAGTAATGACAAACAACCAAAGAAAAGAGAGATCCCAGAGCTAAAATACCAGTACTCTTATGAGGAAGTGGTACCAATTCTATTAGAGCTCATTCAATCAAGCAACATAAAGCTACTGAAACACTTATTCCCAGCAGAAGTAAATAAGATAAACCATCCCCTATACTGTCATTACCATCGGAGCATCGATCACCCAATGGTTAAATGCAAGATAGTAAGGAGAACTATTAACTATTGTATGAAGAGTGAAATCATTACACCAAAGAAGGATAAATTGGTGACATCTAATAACATATCGGTAAAAGAGATTCCGATTTAGCACTGCTAGAAGAAGAATTTGATTGTCAGTTCCCTAAAACCTCTAGCCGGAGGTGCAAAGGGAAATCATGGTTGATGACAAAGGTTAAAATCTTGTTTACCCAAAAGACATCCCACATGTCCTGTTAATGAGGTATAAGGGACAAAATTGTTAGATTAAACATGTAAAGCAGAAAGAAAGGGAAGAGTGCCTGATGGATTTATTCCCATATTCCAAAAGGATACAGTGTTGGCCATCATGGTTCCAACTATACATCATTGGGGATTACCTCCAACCTGAGAGGCTCAAATATTTCTATAAGAAAATGGTGGAAAAAAAGAAGAGAAGAGTCTGCCTTAATCAAGAGTGACCAGAACTTTATGCTTGGGGGCCATTACCGTCATTTTAGTCAGTTGCAAACGAAGTATGGGCTACATTTTGGGATAACTTACCAGACTTAGAAATTCGTAATAACCTAAGTTCTGATGAGGATAATCTATTTGAATATCTAATAGTGGTGTCTTGCTATCACATTACCAAAGGAAAGGCATCCACAAGCCAACTAAATAAGAAGTGAGAATGTTCTCGTAGAAGGCGCAATCGCCAGAGAGAGCACTAGCGTCAATGGTTCATGTATTCAATGTTGGTGATTTGCCAGTCACACACCACCTGTATTATGTTGATGAGAGCTGCAGAGAAAATTCTGACCTTGCAAAAATGCATTGAAACTAGTGGGCCCATTTATTTTCACTACTAAATGATGCCCCTTTGCTCATGGAATGTGGAATTCAATGCTTTACTTTGATTCATTCTTTCAAAAGTAAGATTATTACTGTTAGGTATGCAGGTTTAAATCAAGTGTTTTCACTCATTCTAATTACCTATGGTGTGTAGCATAATTGAGGTGAAAACCTATTAAGCTCAAAAACATAATGAACCAAAATAGCATGGTTTAGCATATTGTTTGGGTTGTCCTCAAACGGAATGCTAGTGTAGCTTCCAAGATCTTCCCTCCTTAATCCTGCAAAACTAGAACACAAGTCAGAGGGCGCCGGGGGGGTTCCCGG
>JAYJMB010026262.1:0-38664 GCA_036873735.1 Pouteria campechiana
GCATAACATTAACCATTATTTAATGATTAATCACCTCTAAACATATTATTAAACCTTAATCATGTCCAAATAGTTGGTGTTTTAAGGCATTATGTTGTAACTTCTCTTTTTGACATTTAAACAAACATATAGCATGCATATGTTCAATCTTAAATTTTTTCATTAATATTAAGTTATAAATCATCATAAATTAGCATCAAATAGTCAAAACTTATCATCCCTTGATAACCAAATTCATTTAAACAGATCATCACACCCAAATCAATATCTAAATCATGCATCTCCACCCTCCATCACATAATATGGGCCCTTAATCATGCCCAAATCATCTTATTTACCCTCCTAATTTTATCACAATCTATTTCCCCCATCTTTTCCCTAAAATGTCAGCAAGTTTTCCATCCCTAATCATCCCCAAATGATCAACAAAATGGCCTAATCGTGCATATACCTTCACTCTTTTGATGAAATGAAGCTCTTTCTTCAATTCTCCTCTCAAATCAGTAAGGCCTCTTACATATCAGTAACTTCTTATTAAGTAATAACATCCCAAATGATAAAAATGGGGTAGAAATGATCTCTTTTTTGCTTGAGAATTTTTCCCAAGCAATTACATTGGGATTTTATGGAAGATGGGGCATGGGATAAATGACTTGCTTGTTCTCCCTGGTTGGGAATGAGAAGAGAGGGATAGAATGGGGTGGGGACATCTCTTGCTTAGGGTTATTTAGATTTAGACTTGGTGGTCCACAAGGATATGCTACACCATACAAGCACAACTCTATTTAATCTCGTCCTTAATTTTTCACCAGATACAACCTTAGTAATTGGAGTATATCTTTTTCATATGATATAAAAATGACATAATTTTTGATGAATTGAAACGATTACTTCAAGAACTACAACTTTTTTGTCAAAATTTGTTTCTAAATCATCCCAAAAATATTTCAAAATAATTAATTAAAGTAGCCCAATAATTCACACTGTTACAGTCTCGCTGTTTTGATCATAATATCTTTGTCCGATATCAAAATTATATGATTCTTAATTATTTGCAAAGATGATTTCAAGATCTACAACTTTTATGTTGAACACTTATTCTAATTCATCCATTATCTATATCAAAAAAAATTGAACATAAATGACTCATTTTCCAAATTCAATCTTTCCTTTATTTAATTTCATTCCTTTCCACTCATTTTCATATGATTTTACTACATAAATTGTACCCAAAAATTGAAATAATTTCCTTGCATAATTAAAATTATATCATGTAATTATTAAAACATGTACACATTAATTTCCATCTTAAATTATGCATCATATCAAAAACTTTTTTAACTTCTCATGCATTTACTCATGCATTAAAATCATAAGTTTTCTCATTAATTAATCATCAAATACCCAATGTTTGGGTTTATCAACTATAATTTAATCATAATATTATTTTCGCATGTGCATATTAAATTCAGCATGCACCATTTTATATTGAATTTCATAAATTTTCCTACTCTAAATTAAAATTTCAATTTTACTCACTGTATAAAACTTAGAATCACAAATTTTTAATAATAATCTATATTTTAACACCATTAGGTGTTGTACTTTGTCTATTGCTTATTCTATTATACGCAGCAGAAGACTCTTGTTGGCACGGATAAAAGTTTCTTCGTAGGAGGCAAAATTTCTTTCACCAAATGAAGTTTTTAGTTGAAGTAGCTTTATCTGTTGGTTTGTCTATTTTAAGTAACAGATGACTCTTGTTGGCATGGACAAAGCTCCTACTTTAGTAGACAAAATGACTTTGTTTGTTATTTTGTTAGTAAAAATCTGCAAATGAAGTTGCAGGCTGCAGACAATGTCTTCCAAGTGGTTCATCTATTGTAATTGATAGAAGAAGTTATGACTTGTGGATGAATCCTCTTTTTAATCATTTATATGATGGGTTGTTTGTTAGAAGTAATAAAAACATTGTTGAGGCATAGATGACTCATTTCTTCAGTGGTTGTCTGATGGATTACTGGTTGCAAGTGGCAGACTAACTTGTAGATAAAGACGACAAACAAAGTTAGTTTTCTGTAGCTGCTATGCTGCTTCTATTTTGTCTTCTACATTTTCTATAGAGAATTGCAGATAGGTTCCTTATTCTTCTTTAGTTTCAGATAGACTTTATATGAGAGACAAATTCTTGAATAATTTAACTTTATTTTAGCTCTTCATTTGTCTAATTTCAGCTCTGTTTCATCTCTGCTTTTGCACACTGAATTTGTCTTTGCATTGCGGACAAGTGTTGATTATAAGCAGTTTATCTGACTTATCCATGGAATAATTTATCTGATTCTTTCTTAGATAGTTGATACTAACTTTATCTATAGAATATTTATCTAATCACTCATTGAGGCTTGAATGTCATGGCTACAGATACTTTTTGTGGCTTCTTTTCAATGTTTCAGCATTATTCTTTCTGAGCATTGTTGTCTTCTTTCTGTCAATGGATTTTGCTTGCTATTATATTCTTTGTATATGCTGTCCACTATATTTAATTATTTTTCTATATATTTATATCTGTTTCTACAATTCTTGGGAATACAAGCGTCGGTACTACAAATGTTCACTCATATGTTGTTGCTCATCATCAAAACTTTGTTGTTTGCCATATGCACTATTTAATTCAACATATAAAACATTGAAAATTTTTTATCTTTGCTAATCAAATAAATCACCCATGTGAATCTAAAGTAGCCATCCATGATCACATATACATATCTTTTTCCTCCAAGGGTGACAATGTCTGATGGTCCAAATAGATCCATATGTTGTAATTCCAGAGGTTTAGATGTAGATATCTCATTTTTAGGATAGAAGGATACTTTGGTCTACTTTGATAATTGACAGGATTTACATATTTGATTTTTGTCATAGTTTAATTTTGGTAGACTAATCACAAGATCCTTTTTCCACAAAGATCTGATATTTGACATATTGATATATCTCATCCTTTTATGTCATACCCAGAAATCATCTTTGACTGTAATTAAGCATTTTCCAACAATATCATCTAGTTGTACTAAATAAATATTTCCATGCCTTTTTCCACTGAATAATAGATCATTGCTTATACTGAATACATTACATGCAGATGGTTCAAACACAATTTTGTAATCCTTGTCACATAATTGACTGACACTTAGTAAATTATGCTTGAGTCCTTCTACATATAATATATCCTCTATGCATGCATTGAATAATCCATAAATTTTACCTATCCCCTTGATGAGGCCTTTGTCATTGTTGCTGAATGCAACTGTTCCTCCATTTATTGGCTTCAATTCTTTGAACAACTTCTTATTTCCAGTCATATATCTCAAGCAGCCACTATCCATGAACCAGGCATTGCCAGACGTAGCTTTGAGACTTACCTACGTTCAAAGCAAGTTTTTCTTCTTACCTCTTTGGTACCCAAGCATTGAGTCCAATGGTGTTAGTAAAATTGTGTATGCAAGAAGTTTGTGCATAATTCTTGTATTTTCATCTTATCTTTTCACCTTTTGCTTGCATCTTTTTTGCATAACAATCATATGCTTTACATCCAATTTTGTTGTAGAAATAACAAGTATTTGGATCTTTGCTAGGTGCATTATATTCCACTAGTTTTCTTACCTAGGGATAACACATGAACCTTCTAATGTTTAGACAGTTTTCCCTTTCTTCCATGAGATTCACTCCCTTATACCATCTAATAAATTTTTGTGAGTTTTCATCCTCTGACTATTCACAACCAAGTCCCTTTTTGCTGGTTTAATAAGCCATTCTCATGAACTTGGCCATAGATTCTCTTGGATTGGAGAATTTACTCAACATACTGTTTAATATCTCTATCTCCTTTAGATTTCCAACCTCTATTTCTCAAGATAGATTTTTTTCTGCTAGAATAGAATTTACTTTGATAGTTATTTACTTTGACAGTTGTATCAAAGTGTCTTTTTTTAAGTAAGTTTTTGGACAAGTAATTCAAACCCACTGAAGAGAGAGTTGTATGATTGTTGTAATTTATCAAACTTTTTGCATTTGCACAAGTGCTATTTGAGCTTGAAGAGTCAGAACTATCAGCGTAGTTGGAGTTTACCTCTATCTCTACCTCCGTTGTGCATTCTCTTTGATAGTGACTTGATTTGTTGATTCATTCTCCATTTGGGCCATGCAGCATATTCTTATTAGGTATCCAACTTCATTATCACCTTTATCACTTGAGCTTATCCCTAATGAGTCTTCATCATTTATATACATTCCTCAGGTTTGGTTTCTTGAATACTTCTTGAAGTATATTTTTTTCTATCATCCTTCTCATTCATATTTACCTTTTCTTCATTGGGACACTTGAGAGACATGTCTGATCCCTCCACATCTATAGCATGTGGGGAGATCTTTCTTTCTTTCAGTCATTTTCTTTTGTTATCTAGGCTGTCTCCTTGAGGTGCTGCCCTTGCTGCTTCTCGCAAACTTTTTGAAGTTTCCGACTAACATATCCATATCATCTTCTGATTGAGATGCCGAATCACTACTACTTTCTTAGTTCAATTTGAGAGCAATACTTTTCTTTGGCTTTGTTGGTTCCTTTCTCTAACTTTTGATCAGCTCATGTGACATCAATGAGCTGATGAGATCGTCCACCAAAAGAGTATTTAGGTCTTTTGCTTCCTCTATTGTTGTGATCTTTTGGTTCCGTGATTCTGATTGCACCCTCAGTATCCTCATTACCTCTTCAAAATTTGTCACTTCTTTTTCCAATCCTTTCAAAGCGTTAGTAACTTTAGAAAAATGAGCATATATTTCCGATATACTTTCTCTTTCCAAAGTTCTAGTTCTCCTATCAACATATTTCTTCTAGTTCCCTTGACTTGTGAGGATCCTTCATACGTAGACACTAATTTATCCCAAATACCTTTTGCAGTAGTGCAAGAGGATACTCTATTAAACTCAAATGAAGATAATCCACAAAATAAAGAGTTCATAGCCTTTGCATTATTTTGGACTAAGGTGGTTTTCTCTTTAGTCCATGCATCTACTTCAGTAGTGGGAAGAGTAATTCCAACTTTAATAAATTGTTTCATCCTCAACTTTCAGTAAGCGAAGTTTGTTTCATCAAATAAGGGTGGCCAGGTAAACAATTGCCCCTTAGTGAATATCTATGAAGAGGATGATGGGTTTACCATTTGATCACTACAAATGTTTATACAGTCTTCTTTGATACTACTTGTTGGTCGTAAAGATTGGGAAAAAATGTAAGAGAGGAGAGTTAAATTAGGTATTTACCATTTGATCACTACAAATGTTTATACAGTCTTCTTTGATACTACTTGTTGGTCGTAAAGATTGGGAAAAAATGTAAGAGAGGAGAGTTAAATTAGGTACTTAAAAATTATTGCTTAACCCCTTTGGGGAACAATCGTCCCTCTAGCAATCAATTCAAATCACTCCCTCAATCAATGCATAAATAAATAAAGCACAGGGATTTTTATAGTGGATCGAGTAAATACTCCACTCTACTCTTCCAAGAATACTTTCTCTTAGTATCTTGGGTTCCATTACTCCCAATAATAGAAATACAATAGTGCTCACAACACTCTTCTAGATTCTAGCTCTAGGGGATATAACACTATGCTCCCAGCACTCTTCTAGATTTTAGCTTTAGGGGGCGTAATTATAGTGCTCCCAATACTCTTCTAGATTCCAGCTCTAGGGGGACTCAGACAGTCACAACTCTTCTTGAGTCTAGTCTCAACTATTAGCTCAAGGAATTTATAATGAATGAATATCAAATGTTGAAGCACAGGTATTTCTCAATAAGCATAGGGGAAGATTTCTGAAGTTTGAATGCAGAAGTAAATGATCTTCCCTAAAGGTGGTTGAGAGCCTTCAAAGAGAGTTGAGAAAGGTTTGAATACAAAGCTCTTGACTCTTGAAAGATTGCGGAAAGTTTTACCTCAGATCAGTAAATGCTCTCAAGAGGGTATTGAATATTTTCTTCAATACTTGGTTACTCATCCTAATCCAATGATGCTTCATTTATAACTGCTTTGAACTCTAGCCATTGGTGGTAGATGAGCTCCATTAATGATAGAAGACCATTCTGATTAGCATATTTGAATTTTCTAACTTCTGCTTAATCCTCATCTATTGAAATGCCTGCAGCGCTAACCTTAGAGAAGATGATTTTTAGATTCTTAATAAGCTTTGGATGAGGTATTGCTGAAATGGCTAACTCTTTCATCAATATGGAAAGAGAATTCTTAATATTGAATGAAGATGAATGATTTAGTTTATCCGTTTCACATCTTTTACTTATAATAGACAAATTATCTATCCAGCTATTCATCAAACAAAGTTCCTTCATCTTCTGGTTTGACCTTCATAAGTAGCAGATTAATCGTAGAGTTATCATGTCATCACATCGTCTATTAGGTTGACTGTTATAATTAATAGACAAATCTTAGAAGCACAGATGAATTATCCTTTTCAGTGCTTTGTCTTATGGATTGTCTGTTGAACTGCAGAAGCATGGATGATTTGTTTCTTCTGTGCTTCGTTTGTTGAGTCGTCTGTTCTAACTAACAGATAGATTGTTGGAAAGCAAATGGATTTTCTTCATTGATTCGTCTAATGGGTTATATGTTGTAAGTAACAAACTAATCATTAAGGTGCAATGATTTTTTTTTACCGCTTCGTCTGTTGGATTGTCTGTTGCAAGTAGTATGAGAGCTTAGATGTACAAACAAATGCCATTGCTCTGCCAGACAAACTTCTCTGCTTGACCTTTACTTCTCCGCCTTGTCTTTTTATAGTAGATGATTATTAGCTTTACTGTGGCTTGCTTATGATAGATGGAGTCTCTTGTATGTATACTATTTTGCATTCGTTGAATATAATATCGACATCGACTAACGAATAGAGACTTAGCTGAATCCTTTTCATTTGAACTTTGTCTATAATTACACTTTGTCTTTTGCTTTTGTACTAGCACAAGCCTTTTTCAGTCAGACAAATTGACGTCTTGGAATATCTTCTCTGTGTTCATTTGTTCATGAGATCTGCAACTTGATTCTGCATACTAACAACTTGGCAACAATCATTAGTACATAATTTTTAATTAAGTTTTGTTTGTAATCAAAATCATGCATTTATACCAACAAAGTCCAGTTTGTCTCTCATAAGTAACAAAAAAATTAGCTCTGAGTAGACCCATAAGATATAGTAGACAACTTTATCTTTGCAATTTTTTCTAATTTGCTTGAGTCCATTGTAGTACTTTTACTTCATCTTCTAGTTTGTCTGTGATAAGTAATAGACAAATTATAAAGGACATGAAGTTCTTTTCTTATTGTTCACCATATGAAGTAGTTTTGTCTGTAATAAGTTAAAGATAACTCTTGATAGCACGGATAGGGTTTCTTCATAGTAGTTTGACAGACAATTTGACTTCATCTATTGATTTATCTTTAGAGAGCTATAGTCAAATTTGGAAGGTATAGACGATGTCTTTCTAGCAATTTGTTTGTTGGTTTGTCTGTTGCAATTAGCAGACGAATTGTAGAAGAAGATGACTTCACATATACGCAGACAAAGTAAACTATTCATCTGTGGCTACTGTGTTGCTTTTACTTCATCTTCTACTTCATTTATAGTAAGTTGTAGATGAGTACCTTGTCCTCTTTTTGGTCAAGACAGACTCCATGTGAGAGACAAATGCATGAACAGTTTGACTTCTTTTTAAGCTCTACATTTTTTTGGGTTTAGTTTCATTTTTTCTCTTACTTCAAAAATTTGAATTCATCTTTTGTTACGGATAGATGCTATATATGAGGAATTTATCTAATTTGTTTGTGGAACAATTTGTCTTAATTCAGTTGAGGTAGGTGTTGTCTGATATTGACTTTATTTGTAGAAAATTTATTTAGTCACTCGTTGAGTTTTAAATGTCATAGCTTTAGAAATGCTTTGTGGCTTCTTTTTAAAGTTTCCATGTCATTCTTTCTGAGCATTTAGATCTTCTTTCAGTGTAGTGGATCTCCTTGCTGATGTATTCTTTGTATACATTATTTACTATCTTTGATTTATTTTTTTCTATATTATTTATATTTGTTTCTACAATACTTGGGAACATTACTATCAGTATCTTAAGTGTTTACTCATATGTTGTTGCACATTATCAAAACTTGTTGTTTACCATATATGCTATTAGGTTAAACATAGTCAGCCTATGGATTGACCTCTTTTTTTACTTTCCCTTCTGCATTGTCCTCTTCCCATTCCTTCTACCAAGCCGAGCGGAGCCCTTAAGAGTCTTGCTTAGTGCATATCTTCTAAATCAATTGGTAGACTTAGGACTGAAAAGAGCTCCTGTTTGCCTCTCCTTTATGACTTTGGGGAGGTCGAGAGCTACGGCCTTCTTCTACTTTATGGAGCAGAAACTCGAGTACTCCCATTTTTGAAAGAGTTTAGAGTAGTGTAGAACACAAGTTCATCTCCAACGATTTGTGGGGCAAGAGGAGAAATAGCCTTTCCCATCTGCCACCTGTTCTTCTTGTGTTTCTCTTCAATCTTGCTGTTGGCGAGATTGGGATCATGAAAGTAGCCTTGGGAGATGTTGGAGTGGCCTTAGGTGCTACTGGGGCAGTCTTAGGAGCTAGCATAGCAGCCTTGGATGAGGTAGCAATCAGAGCCACCGAGTCCCTCCTATAAATAACTAGTGTTGGGCCAATTGGCACCATGATCAAGGAGTGAGGGACACTCCTGTTGAAGTTCTGAGGGATGTTGATGGTAAAGTTGCCACCTGGCAGAAATCTGAATGCCAAAGAAGGTGCCATTAGATTTGAACTTTGGAAAGAGAGAATGCATGTGGAAATAATCAAAGATCTATAGAGAGCAAAAGAAAAGCTTTTAGTCAATTCCATGAAAAATAAGGTCTTTAAAATGCATTGGCATTACTTTTTCATAAAGATGAAGACTGAGATATTTCATGTCGGGTTCACCATAAGTACAAAAAGAGGAACTAAGATAAAAATGGAACAACATAAAGATTTTTCATATTGGAATGAATCAAACAATTTTTATTTTTATATTGATTATCTTAATTAATGACACTTGCTGTGTACATTAGAAAATTGCATATTCACATCCTAGACTACAAGCTGTCTTAATTGCATCTCCCCAATGGGAGAAAATCTTTGATTAAAAGGAAAAGTATAATGCATCTTAGAGACCCAAAAATAAAACACACTCTCTCTCCAAAATAAATGTGCATTGTTTTTGAGATCGCAGAAAACATTATGATGACTTGAAATTTAGGAGATGTCTCAAGCTAATGGGCAGAGAGGATGACACGACTCAATCTAAAGAATGGACATTTTGATCCATTTGGTTTGTCCAGGATGGAATCAAGATTGCGTGATTTCTATTAATTTAAACTATAAGAAACCATAGAGATAATAGGTGGTTTGTGATCCAATTGGTCCATTTAGGAAGGACCCAAGACTGAGTGATCTTAATTATGTTTAAAACTGAATGATACCAGAAGAAAACACAAACCTAGGTTTGGTTCATCTTTTCGACATTGCCCATGAGAAGCTTATGAAGAGTTGATCAAGTTAATTGGGTTTAGCTTGACTCTCTCAATTGCCCATGAGAAGCTTAAGGAGAGTATGGCCAGGATGACTGGATTTAGCTTGGCTCTCTCAATTGCCCACGAGAAGCTTAGAAAGAGTTGGACCAAGATGATTGAATTTAGCTCGGCTCTCTCAATTGCCCATGAGAAGCTTAGGAAGAATGGGACTAAGATGATTGGGTTTAGCTCAATTCTCTCAATTATCCATAAGAAGCTTAGGAAGAGTGGGTTAGGTTAACTGGATTTAGCTAATTGAAGTGGTTTTGCTAAGGTTTGACTCGATGAGTCATGACTTAGTGACTTGGTTCTAGATTTAGGCTTTTGAATGATTTAGTAAGTGTTGTTTTCCAATATTCCATGAAAAACTAGAAGTAGGCAATCTTTGCAATTAAATTGTGAGAAATCATAGAGTCAGGTTGTATGAGTTAAGCCTAATTAAGCCTAATCATAATTAGCAATAATGATAATAATTAGTATTAATGATAGTTTTTAATCAGCTTTAAGATAATGGGTGGGGTACATATTATTATTTTTATAATTTTCATGGGTTGTTTTCTAGAACAACTCTGTCATTTTTAAAGTTTAATTAACATTTTGTCGATTTAAGTATGTTTTAGCTATCTAGTTCGACAACATCCTATTATCTTTTAATCATGTGGGACCCACCATAACCATAATATGAGTGGGACCCATGTGTGTACCATAGTGGGACCATAGCAGAGTGCTCTCAGGCATAAAAAAATATCCAGTCGGCTAAAAGTCTTTGGCTTTAGGGGAAGCACATGCCTTGTGAAGAGTAAATATCCAGTAGGCTTAAAAGCCTCTGGCATCAGGGGAAACACCTGCCTCTTGAAGAGTCCTCAAAGCCTTTAATCCCAGAATTCTTATTTTTTAAATTAGAAAGGGAGGCAATATTTATAGGATTTGAGAGCTTGCTTGCGCTACTTGGGAGCGATTTGTAAAATTCTCACCTCCTCTACTTAGTTATTAATTGCAATTTTTCCACCACCATTACTTGGGAGTGGATTGTAAAATTCCCACTTCCTCTAGTAGGTAGAGGAACCAAAGAGCATTTGAAGTTTTGCCTTCAGCTTCGCTACTTGGGTGTATTTTATAATTTTTTCAACTCTGCTACTAGGTAGAGGAACCAAAGGCCAAATAGGGTTTTGCCTTCACCTCCTCTAATAGGTAGAGGAATTAAAGGCCAAATAGAGTTTTTCCTTCACCTCCTCTAGTAGTTAGAAGAATTAAAGGGCATTTGAAGCTTTGCCTTCACTTCCATTACTTGGGTGTAAAGTGTAATTTTCCCATTTCTTCTAGTAGGTAGAGGAACCAAAGGCCAAATGAAGTTTTGCCTTAACCTCCTCTATTAAGTAAAGGAACCAAAGGCCAATTTTCCTTGAGTGGACTTTTGTAACCCCATTTTTAGTTTTTTGTAATGTATTTTTGAAGTATTTTGAAAATACCACTTTACCGAAATACTAATTTTTAGGCTTGGGATGATGTCTTGACGTTTCATTTATTTCCAACTTTCTTGAGAATATTTCAGAAGTCAATCCAAGTGGACCATGTGTAAATTAAAATTCTCTGGTTTCTGGTCACCACACCACATGGGCGTTTGGAAATTGGTAGTTGAATACATCGAAAATAAAAATCCACCGCTTGCCATATGGAATATGCTTATATATTCTTCTGGCGGTGGGAGTGCTTAATAGCGTTCAAGAACATATGCGTGCCATCTGTATGAGATATTTATACATCCATGGTTGGCAGCATAGTTTAGAAATATCTTTGCCACCTAATATATCTAAGAAGAAAATTGTCTTCTCCATTACGGGTGAGATAGTCTTTGTCGTTTAGCTATTTTCTCCTGTGATGGTGCGTGTTGGTGGATTTGGAGACCAATTGACGTGATATGTTTGTACTTCACAGGAAATGAGTGAAATCCAGTCTGAGTCATATTGGACCGCGACCGAGCAAAGAGTGCCTTTCAACTCTCCTGACTAGAATTTCAAGTGCAATACATGACTCTGAGCTTGCATTCAAGACTTCTAGCCCACGGTTTTAAACGTTTAAGAAAACTGTGATCAGTGCTATCAAATGACTTGAATGCTTGAATTCCGTTTGATTTTTGAACGATCTAGAATATATGAAATGGCGTCGGCGAGTTATCGCTATGCTGATGTGGATTGCAACCATCCAACTGAAATGTCAATTGTGTAATCTGAGTTGTTAAGCGTGTGATTATCACCTGATATCTTCAATAAATAATTAACGGCTCATGATGCTCACGCTCATGGTAAAATCTGGCCACATGTTGCTCATGCATGGAGCAGAATTTTAAAATAGTTTCATTAGCCACGTCCACCAGCACCTGATTAATTTTCTAACTGCATTCCTTGCTGTGTGTTTGACTACTTGCTCCTGGTATGGAGGAAAAGTTAACTTTGCTGCTACCTAGGCTACCAAGTAGCGGAGCCAGGTAGAGTTTTGCCTACGCAACCTACCAAGAGGAGAGGCCTCTGTTAGCATGATTCTGGTAGTGGGATCTGGCGTCCTTCTTTGACTGCGCCAGTACTTACCTGCGCCACCTCCTACCCTTGCGCCGTGCTTGGTGAAGTTGTTGTCTAAACGACCTCTGCCAGAGAACATTGCCACCTACTTTGCGTGACCTGCTCGGCCACGTCTTTGATTGCATGTAGTCTTGCCTGCGCAACCTTCTGCCCTTGCGCCGTGCTTGGTGAAGCTGTTGTTTACGCGACCTCTGCCAGAGAACATCGCTGCCTACTTGCGCGACCTGCTCGGCCGCGTGTTTGATTGCGCGACTTGGACTTTACACGTTGCTTGCACGACTATGCAGCTTCTTTGCCCGTCTGCGCGACCAGGTAGTGGAGCCAAGTAATGCCATGCCGTCTACGCAATCTATTACTGTCTTGACTGCGCGATCCACTGGTTGTAGATGTCTGCGTGAGAAAACGTTTTCACATGGTTATACTAATTTGCCGGTTATCAGAGTTGACCATGAGTGCGGTGATGTGTTCTGCCATTCTGGAACGTTGCCAAAAACGTGGTGCTGGTTTCAGGCAGTTACAACGTTGTCTGCTTGCATGTCCTACTGGCTTCCAAATCTGCTTGATTTTTTCGCTACCTGGTAGGCGGTCTTACTGCAATTCTTGATTGGACCATGGTTTGCAATCCCATGTTAATGACAAAAATCCAATTGGGATGTGTAAATTTGGTTTTCTGCAAGCATGGCCTATGTTAAACACATCACATTCTTTTGATTTCCCGCTGTCTCAACAGAAGCCTAAAGCATCACAACATGCTACCCAAATTCCAAGCAACACGTGACATTTCAAGCCATCGAATTTTCATACTAGAGTTCTATGTAGCAACCCAAATGCCCGTGACATTGTTTTGTTTGCTTTTCACCAACCCAACGGAAGTTCCTTCTCCCCGCTTGGTTTTCTAATTGCAACTACTTCATCCTTTTTTGTGACTTCATTTGCATCACTATCATTCTTGTTCCTTAGGGTTAATCCAATTTCATCAAATGTTACATGCATTGACTCTCTGCAACTTGAGTTTTCTTATTGAAAACTCTAAATACTTTGCTAATGGAAGATTAACCAAGAAAGATAGCTTCATCACTTTTTGAATCATACTTCCCATTGTTTAGTACGTAGCATATACACCTAAAGGAATGGAAATATGAAATATTTGATTTTCTTCCTTTCCAAAGCTCATAAGGAGTTTTTTTTCAAAATTGGTCTAATGGCAACTCTGTTTAGCATGTGGCAAGTAGTGCTAACTATTTCTCCCCAGAATCTTTTGGATAATTTACTTCTATTCAACAGGGTTCTTGCCATTTCTTGAATTGTCCTATTCTTTCTTTTCATAAATCCATTTTGTTGTGGAGTTCTAAGGGCTGAGAAGCTATGGTAAATTCCTTTTTCTTTACAAAAGTCAACAAAGTTTTTGTTTTGAAATTCGCCTCCATGGTCACTTCTGATTGAGACAATTGATAGTTGATTCTCATTTTGGGCAAGCTTTGAAAAAGTGGAAAACATAAATAATGCCTCATCTTTGCTTGCTAATAAGATTACCCAAGTGAACCTAGAGTAGTCATTTATGATGACATACACATATTTTTTTCTACTTAGACTAAAAATGTCAGATGGCCCAAATAGATCCATATGTAATAACTCGAAGAGTCTAGATGTGGACACTTGATTCTTAGGTGTAAGGTATGTTTTGGTCTATTTTGATAAGCCTTAAAAATCTAATCATTGTCATATTTTAGCTTTAGTAGGCCATTTACTAAATTTTTTTTCCAAAGGGATTTGATTTTTTTTCATATTGATATGTCCCATCCTTTTGTGTCACAACCATGGACTGCAATGAGGTATTTTTCTATGATTTTATCTAGATGAACCAAATAAATATTCCCATGCCTTTTTCTACTAAACAATAGATCTTCATCAACATCGAATACATGGCATGTGGATGATTCAAACACTTCTTTATGACCTCCATCACATAATTAACTAATGCTCAATAAGTTATGCTTGAGATCATCAACATATAATACATCTTTCATCCATCCATTATATAAACCAAAAATTTTACCTATACCCGTGATGAATCCTTTGTCATTGTTGTCAAATACAATCATGCCTCCATTTATTGGCTTCAAATTCTTGAAGAGGTCTTTGTTCCCAGCCATGTGCCTTGAGCATCCATTGTCCATGAACCATGTTTCTTGATGTGGCTTTAACACTAACCTGTAATCACAAAACAAAACAAAACATTCTTCTCACCTCTTTGTTACCCAAACAGTGGGTCTGTTTATATTAGTAGATTTGTTTGTGAGAGAGAACTGTGCTTTTTTCTTGGGTTACCATTTCAATCTTGCACATTTTCTTTGCAACTTTCTTGCAAAGCAATCATATATTTTATGTCCTTTTTTGCAAAAATGGCATTTGTTGGGAATTCCATTGGTGCGTTATATGTCATTGGTTTTATTACCCAAGAGTGTATAATGAACCTTCTAATACTAAGAGATAATTTATTCTCTCTTCAGTGAGGTTCATACCCTTGGTCCACACATCGAATGCATGGCTTGTGGTTCCTTACCACTTGATTAGTCACATCCAAGTCCTCTTTTACTCTTTTGTCTAGTCATATATAAGAACTTGGTTACTGATTCTCCTGGTTTGGAGAACTTAATCAATATGCTATTTAATATTTCCATCTCTTTCTTTAAAATTTTAAATTTTCTTTTGTAGAGATAGATTTCTTTCTGCAAGTATAGTATTTACTTTGATAGTAGCATCAAAATGTATCTTTTTCTTGGGTGAATTTTTGTCCAAGTGTTTCAAACTCATTACAGAGATAGTTATATGATTATTGTAATTCATCAAGCTCATTTCATTTACTACAACTATTGGTGGAGCTTGAGGAATCAAAGGTATTAGACTAATAAGAGTTTACCTCAGGTTCCAATTTGTTTATGCATTTTTAGGTTGATCTTTGGTGGATATGTGGCTTGTGGACTCTTTATATATGAGCCATGCAACAAATTCTTTCCAGATTCTCCTTTTCTTTGTCATCTCTTCCACTTGAGCTCATGCTTGAAGACTCCTCATCATTCACAGATATTCCTCTTGCTTGATTTCTTGATGGTTTTCTAACTTGTTTTTCTTTTCTATTCTTTTCTCTTTTATCTTCTTTTTCATTTAAACCTGCCTTCTCTTCGTTTGGACACACTACAAACATGTGTCCAATTCCTCCACATTTCTAACACTTTGGCATATTTCTTCTTCTTTCTTCTTCTTTTCTTCTCTTCTTGTCTGATCTACTTTCTTGAGGTGTTTGCTCTACTATTTCTTATCAACTTTCTGAATTTCTAGTGAGCATGGCAACTTCATCTTCTATTTGAGAAGTTGACTTGTTGTTACTTTCCTTCACTGCTTTGAGTGTCATTGTTTATTTTGTTTGATTGGCTCTTCTCTTTTTTTTTTCTGATCATCTCATTAAACATTAATGAGCTGATAAGATCCTTGTCCTTGAGCACATTTAGGTAGTTTGCTTCTTCAATTGTTGTGATCTTTTGGTTCTAGGATTCAGGCAGTGCTCTCAGAATCTTCATGACCTATTCAAAACTTGAAATTTCTCTTTTTAAACCTTTGAGAGCGCTAGTAATCTTAGAAAGTTGTCTATGCATCTCAGAAATACTTTCTGCTTCTCTCATCCTAAAATTTTTTAATTCTCCTGTGAGTATATTCCTCCTAGTTTTCTTAACTTTGGTGGAACATTCATAGATAGACACCAACTTATCTCAAATATTTTTGGTTGTGGTGTAGGATGAGATTCTATCGAATTGGATTGCAGATAAGGGACAAAATAACAAGTTCATTGCTTTTGCATTATTCTGAACATTGGTTGTCTCTTCTTTATGCCAAGTCCCAATGTTAGTTGTAGGAAGGGTTATTCCTACTACTATGGCTTTCCAAGAATTCATGTCACTAGTCATAATGAACTGTTTCATCCTTAATTTCCAGTATGCAATATTTGTGCCATCAAATAGGGGCAGTTGGGTGGAGGATTGCCCCTCGGCAAATACATGAGCAGAAGATGATGAGTTTTCCATTTAATCTCTATAAGTATTTTTGTAGTCTACTCTAATACCACTTATTAAGTCCATAGGCTTGGCATAACCCAAGAAGAGAAGGGTGAATTGGGTAAATAAAAATGTTTGCTTAAACCCCTTTTTAGGATCAAAGCCCTCTTTGCAGTTCAATGAAATAAGTAATGCAAGAATCAAATTACTGGACAATAGATAAAGATTTTTCTAGTGGTTTGAGTTAACTTCTCTACTCCACTCTTCCAAGTATTCTCCTTAGTGACTTGGGTTCCACTATCTCATATAATGGAATGCAAATTAGTGCACCTGGAACTCTTATTAGTTCCAGTTCAAGGGGGTGTGAATACAAGTTAGCAAACTGGTTGCGAGACACACTCCAACAACCAATATGCTCTTCTGGAGTTTGGTCTCGAACACCAACTCAAGGCAATAAGGGAAATAAGAACAAAATGATTTTACACTTATATGAAGTGTTTCTCTGATGCCACAAGGGAAGACTTGAATAGCTTTGAATCTAGTGAGAGTGGCTTCCTAGAAAAGTGGCTGAGAGCCTTTAATGAGTAATTGAAGGTTTGAGTGCTTGAAGGCTTCTAGTAGCTTTGAGTAAATAAAGATGAGAGCTCAATTAATACTTGCAATAGTTAGTTGCATGTCCCAAAATATCTCCCTTTATACTCAGATTTAAGTTCTAGTCATTAGGGATAGGTGATGCTCATTTAATACAAGGAAAACATTCAAATTTTTGACCATTTGAATCTTTAGGCAGTATTTTAGGTAGCTGTGATATTCAACTATATCGCAAGTGATATGGAAGGCGATATGGTGAATTGGCTGCAGTTGGATCCCATACAAAACTCCTGAGCCCATGTCTCTATCCATTAGTAGACAGTATTATAGGATTTTTGAAATGTCGTGAGTGCTTGAAGTCGTTGTTGCTTTAAATCCTCGAAAATAAAATTTCAAAACCTCTGAAGGTTGGGATTTTGCAATATTGAACTCCTTCATAATTTTTTGAAACATTGTGTTTCCTTTAATGCATTACCTCATGCTTCAAACCATTTGAAGCTATACTTTAGAGCTTCTCAAGGTTGTTCTCAAATGTTCTGAACTTCCTTTAAGCACTGATTCTTCAGATAAATATGTTTTCTCTTATGTTTAACATTTCATGCATCTCTGAAGATACTTTGAAGCTCCTTTTACACCCTCTAAATTTTTCCATGGTCTAAAATTTGTTTCAGCATTACTCTTCAGATCATCTGAAATTGGTTTAAGATGCTCTTAAACTCCTTTTAGTGCTAAAACATTAATGAATACTTCTATTTCTTTTTTGTTCATCTTCTGAAGCTTTCTACTCCTCCTTAACTTGTTCTAAAAGACTTAATGTTTGGTTAAGCAGTGTATTTCAGATCATCTGAAGTTGGTTTCAGATGGTTTGAAGTTCCTCTGGTCACTAGCATTCCCAAACAATTATTTCTTCAACTCTTAAGCTTTTGTCTTTTCTTTTAAAACTCTGAAACTTCTTTTTCAATCTGAATATGTCCCTCTGAAGCTTCCTCTAGAACTTCCAAATGCAAAATTTGAAGTTCTAAAACTTAGGTGGCTCCCTCTGAAACTTTGGTGTTCAAGTTTTGAAGTTTCATGCATCTTCTCGAGTCTGAATTCTTTATTCTTCTGGATCACCCTCTAGAGTATATATTGTTATTTCTGAAACCTTCAAGTATTCTGCAAGTTTGCACTGAACATTCTTTGTGAACCTGTCTCTGCACTTTGAAATCTTTACAAACTTTCGTTAGCTTCATTAGTCAAGTTTTGTTGTCATGGAAATTAAGAGGATAGAGCTAACATCTTCTTCTTTTCATTTTTCTTTCTTCCTTTTTATTTTCTTTATTCTTCTCATTTCCCCCTTTCTCAACTTTTTTTTTTATCAATTTTGAATTTCTATCTATACTTTCCTTTTCTCCCTTAGAGCTTTCCTTATTCTCATTCCCTTGATTTCTCTTAGTTTCTTTAGTATTTATTGTATCTTCTTCTCTTAAATCATTTTCTTCATTAACAAGTTCTTCTTCATTGATTTCACTTTCTTTGATTTGTTTATGCACAAGATCTACTTTGCTAATTTTTCTTTCTTCTTCATCCTTCCTTTCTTGTTAAGATTTCTCCCCCACAACCTATGGGGATTCTTTTACACATTTGGTTTCTAGAATATCTTCCATTTATTGCTCTTTAATTTTTTGCTCTTGTTTTCTTTCTTCTTGTTCCTTTCCTACACTCAAAGTTAACTCAGCAAGATGGTTAGTTTCATTTGGTTATAATTCAATTTGCTCCTCATGAATTGCCTTAAGCTTGTCCCAAGTCTCCTTTGCATTTTTATAGGCTAAGACATGTTTGCTAACGATAGGGGAAAGGGCATGGAGTAAGGCATTCATGGCCTTAGCATTTACCTAACTTACTCTCATATCATCATCATTGATGCCAATGCAAATTTGTCTCTAGATTTCAAAATCATTAGCCAACAAAAATGTTTCCATCCTTTTCTTCTAATAAATATAGTTAGTCCCATCAAAATATGGAAGTAGGGTGGTGGACTGTTCTTCAATAAACATGATTGATGAAGATGATGGGTTAGCCATTTGGGATCGTTACAAACATTTATGTAGCTTGCTTTGATACAACTTGTTGGTCTCTTTAAGCTTGACTTAAACCAAGAGGGGAGGGGTGAATTGAGTTTATAACATTTTCTTTCTTAACCCCTGTTAATTTATACTTCCCATTTTTTGTGCTTTTGTACAAGTTGTACTAGAATGATGTTGGCAAATAATGGAAAGATAAAGTGAAGGCAAATAAATCAATCACACAAAGGAGACATGATATATAGTAGTTTGGGACAACCTCCTTATTCTTCTCTTCCAAGAAGACACCCCTTGTCTCCAATAGTCAAGTTTCTCTTCTTGATTCCAGCTCAAGGGGGTATAAACTTTAGTGCCTCTTGCACTTTTCTTGATTCTAAGTCAATGGGGGCATAAACTAGTGCCACTGCACTCTTCTAGATTCCAGCACTAGAGGGTGTAATACAAATAAACAAGTCGTTTGTGAGACACACTCCAATAAAGACACTTGTTCTTCTTGAGATTTGTCTCCAATAGAAACTCAAGGAATTACATAAATAAAAAATTTAAAGAAAGAGATTACACCTAAATCAAGTTTCTTTGAGAGCACAGGGTAAGCATTTATAATCCTTGAAATTTCACTTGAATGCAGATGATCTTTCCTTTTTGTTGTGGAAATGAGCTTTGAAAGATTGTGATAGAAGGTTGAGTGCTTTGTCTTTGGTTGCTTGAGAGTATGAAAGTAAAAGCTAAATGAATTCTTCAATAATCACTTCAACAACCATTGAAATGTCCCAAAATCTCTTCTTAAATAGATTTTCAAAAAACTTGACTATTGGAGATGAATGGATAGAAATTTGTGGATTTGTAATGTTCAAATTTCCGATCATTGGGGTTAGCGGGCGATATTATAGGCAGTTGTGATATTCGGCATTGCCCCAGGCAATATGTTTGGTGTCATGGTGAACCGACTGCGGTCAAAACTCTAGCAAAACTTTTGAAAGTATGTCCTTGGCCACTTAAAGGAGATATGGTAGGTGGCTAAGCCAATTGGCTGCAAACCAGCAATATGTCAGGCCATTGGGTTTGCCAGGTGATTCACCTTCGATGTTCAAAAGATCTGAAGAGAGCTTCAGAAGCTCTAAAGAAATGGGGTAGGTGGTATGTTGTGGTGCCTCTAGCTTTGGCCGCTCTTGCAGGCAGTTACGGTATCTATTGCAGCTGTCCAGGGACTTCACTTCTTCTAAGAACACCACAAGCAATTTTCATGTGTGGTTGCAATGCAGCTGTGAGGCAGGTGATTAGCATGGGCGATTGTGATTTTGGCTACGGACCAGTACTTGAAATTTCTGCATTATCCTACTTTTTGAGCCATGAAATTTTACACGTAAATTTCCTTTTTTAGTTTCTTTTGTGATTTTCACATTGGGTATTTGGTGTGAAAAGCTACACACATGCACACACACACACATATATATGTATTGCAAAAGCTCTTTTAATAAATGGAATGATATCTCTTTGAGGCACATGTTTTCATCTTTGCAAATATTTTTTGCTTAAGCATTATCATTCAAATACCTCTACTACAAGTATCATGAACATGAAAATATGAGATGTTCATCAACTTAGAAGCATTCATGACATGAATAATGTGCTTTCAATTTATATACTATGGTTTCAAAGATACAACAATCTCATTAGCCTATTTCAAGTATATATTGATCCACCGCATCAGAAAATGATAAAATAAGATTAATGCAATATGGATTATTAAACTTTATCCTTTTCTAAAGATTGAGAAAATAATATAAATATTTTATTTGAAATCAAGTTAATAATCCATGTAAGTTCATATTTCATCTATTTTCTTAATACATTTGGACTTGTAATATTATTGCAACTATTATACTCTAGTAGTTCAAACCATATCACTTTACATTTCAAGTCATTCTTTAAACATTGCATTGAATGCATCAAGATATGATGATGGCATTGAATATTTCCATTGACCATTAAATACCATTGAAATACATCCAATGTCATGATTGCAAGATGAATCGTTCCATATGTATCACTTTCAAGACTTAGTAAAAATTTCATTAGCTTAGATCAAGTCTTAGACAAGTTTTGTTATAATCAAAACTATACACCTAAACTCAACATTTATTCCCCCTAGAGCTAGAATCTAGAAGAGTGCAATAGGCATTAAGGTTTATGCCCCTTAGAGATGGAACCTAGAAGAGTGCAAGAGGCACTAAGTTTATACCCCCTAGAGCTGGAATCAAGAAGAATAACTTAATTATTAGAGTGTGCCTCAAAATCAATTGCTAAGTTATTTATAGCCCCTAGAGCTAGATTCTAGAAGAGTGCTAGGTGCACTAATTTATTCCATTTTATGAGACAGTGGAACCCAATGCACAAGGGGTGTGCTCTTGGAAGAGTTGGGTAGGGAGGTTGTTTCGAACCACTATACATAATGCCTTCTATGTGTGATTGATTTATTTCCTTGCATTCTATTATTTTGTTATTTATCTAATTACAAATCGCACAAAAGGATAAAAAGAGTGAATTTAGTTAAACAGAGGGTAAGAAAGAAAATTTTATATACCCAATTCACCCCTCTTCTCTTGGGTTAAGCCTTGCCTAATAGGACCAATAGAAAGAAGCTCAAGAAGATTAGCTTGCAAAAGCATCACCTAATGAAGAAAATGATAGAAATCCTATCTTAAATCAAAATAATTTTAGTGCATGCTCAACTTGCAAACATACCTACAAAGTTGTCATCACCAAACAACATCAATGAACTACAAACTAATGAGAAAAACAAACAGGGTCATGTATAATCATATCTTAATTATTGAATGATTGAAATCATGTGTTTGTCATATTATGTTGAAACATATACAAAATTTGATTAAATTGATATGATTCAAAAAAACTAACAAGTGATAAAAGCGTGGTATTATGCTAAAAAATTAGAAAATTTGGTTAAATTAATCTAACTCACATGTGCTATGTATTTGTGAATTAACACTTAAAAGTTGCAAACTTGAATGTTTATGAAAAATGTTGGAAATTTTGTTAGACATTTAAATTGATTTAGAAACACCAATAAGAATGTTTGATATATGTCAGGAATGGTTTGATAAT
The DNA here is from genome assembly GCA_036873735.1 of Pouteria campechiana. Lineage (NCBI taxonomy): Eukaryota > Viridiplantae > Streptophyta > Magnoliopsida > Ericales > Sapotaceae > Pouteria > Pouteria campechiana. The sequence continues at coordinate 22,064 of JAYJMB010026262.1, forward strand.
TATTGATTTGATATTGTTTGAAGTATATCACTTAAAGCTTATATCTATACTTTGGTTTGAATGAAAATGATTGTAACTAAACTATGATTACAATTGTGTTTAACATACCATTGTATCATTGTTGTCCCAAAGCATATGTTATGCTTGTTTGGGAAACTTCATAGTTTAAGATCTCGAATATGTATTCCATTCCTAGATAGATCTTCTGTAATAATTATCATGGCCTTATGATCATATTTGATCATGGTTATAAATTGCGTTAATAAATAATTGTGATGATATGAAATCCTCGTGTCATGAATAATTTCAAGATTGATGACATTATTTTATTCTCATGACTTAATGCATGGATAAAATGATTATATGATGAATAATTAAATACATTTTGAAAATGAGTGGACAAACACACACACACACACATATACATCTATGCAAAGCATGAGCAAGAAATGGAAGAGGAAAAAGGAACTAGAGAAAAGGAAGAAGGAGAGGAGAGAGGTCACTCTTAGGGTGAGGAACAGACAGAAGATGTTAGGTCCTTGATCCCCAAATTGTAGGGTGTATGGCCAAATAGGAATCTAAGAAAAATAGGAAAAATAAAAGGGATGTACAAGTATAGAAAATGGAATGCAGTGGAAGAACACAAGTACACAAATAATAAAAATATAAGAAATTATAATGGTTCAGGTCCCCTGACACCTAGACCACTCTTCAAGGTTTCCCCAACCTTGGGTTTCATGATAACCTATGGAATCACACCTCCTTTAGTTTTACGAGCTAACCAACAACTCATACAACCTAGGTTTCATAGCTCACCAGAAACTCTACAATGTTGGTTTTCCTTGAGCTCACCAACAACTCATAGAATTGGTTTCTAGAGCTAACTAGTAATTATACCCAGTTTCTAAAGCTTAACAATAACTCCCCCTTACAAATACAAAGTGTACAATAAAATGCATCTAATTAGGCTAGAGTGTACACACAGTTAAAGCTCAATAATAAATGATAAAACAATTAGCACTTTATAGTGATTTGAACTCCCTTGAGATGGAAATGATGTAGCCTTGGAGTTACTTGATCTTGATAGTACCTTGGAATGAATGCACATGTGGAAACTTGAGAGGGTTACTTGTGTTTGATTCACATTTAGCTTATGAAACCCTCAAGCATTATGTTTCCTTTCAATGGATCTTCTATTTACATCATTCGGGGAGGTTTTGGACCGTTTGGAAGAAGATCGTTCTAATATACCGGTTGTGACGCCGCTTGGATTTTTGACCATTGGAGCAATAGGCGTTGCCATAGGCAGCTGGGCCAATCGGCTACTCCCTAGACAATACCGCAAGTAGCTGCCCTATCATCTATGACCGTACAATGAGAATGCATCTACCTAGAGCTCCACAAGCGATATCATAAGTGGTATGCCAAATTGGCAGGGACCTTTAGAGCATTTGAAATCTCCTCTGAGGCAAATCTAAAGTTAGAAATGTGTCTTTTCTTCCTTTGAAGCCTCCTTACTTCTTTTTAAAGCTACCTCTAAATTATAAAATCTTAGCAAAAATATCATTAGCATAATTAAATAATTAACAAGTTTTCTTAATCATCAAAACCAAACCCTTATACTCAACAAAAGAGAGTGAGGAAAAACTTGATAGAGCTAGTCCTATGACTATGCAAACCCCATCGTCCTCATAGGCACCATCTACAACTCCAAATCCTAGACCATTTGCATTCACTAGATTGTCATTAGAAGTGAAGGAACTAAGGGAAGAAGTAAAAGAAATTAGAAGGGCACAGTAGTCATACATGCAGAGCATGGAGAAAAAGTTGGATGCACTTCTCTCACATTTTGAGAAGGCATACCCTACTCACTCTACTCCCGTAGATGATCCCATTCTACCTACTAAGCCAACAACTATTTCCCAAGATCTTTAACTTACGTTTACCCTATAAGATTTTGATGAGCACATTATTCTATGAATTACATTATGTGTGTAAACCTTTTTGAGATTGATCTTTATGATATAGGTTGAAATTTTAGAATGTTGTGTGACTGTTCAGTTTATGAACTATTTAACTCGAAAAGATACAAGTGATATTGAGTTATCTATTCTGTTTTATATAACTTGATCATCTTGTTTGACATGAATTGAAATTCCTTGCATTTCATATTGATAAATGTTGGTCCCGTCCTAAAGTAGTTGAAAAGGGGAGTGGGGGGCTAAATTGAGCTATTAAAATCTTGGCTAATATAATACAAAAGTGCTATAAAATAGGAGATGAATCATGCAACACAGAGCACACAGATATTTTTATAGAGGTTTGGCCCACAACACAACACCTACTCCTCTCTTTGAGTCAGTCTCACTCAATATACTTAGGTTCCATTAATCACTAGTTGGTTTTCCTGAGCTTACCAATAAACTCTTACACAAGTTGCTTTTCCAAAAGCTCATCAACAAATTTTTTCCCAATTGGTTTCCAAAGCTAACCAACAAACTTATACATAGGTTAGTTTTCAAAGTTGACCAACAAACTTATCCTAGTTTAGTAAGCCCCTTGCTTGCTATACTAATCAATGAGAAATGTACAATAGGAAATGCCTCTTACATAAGCTAGATTTGTACACAATTAAATGCAGTAGTAAAATATATAGTAATAAATACAAAGGATTTCAAACTCTCTTAAGTTATTGTAGAAGATAAGCTTTGAATGCAAATAGCTTTCAGGCGCTATGGAGTTAGAAGAAAACTTAATGTCTCAAAGTAAATGCTCTTGTTTGCTTCTCTTAAAGATATTTATTTTTTCCTAACCTTTTAGAATGGACTTTCTTTATTCCTTTTACAAATGAGTTTGAATTCTACCCCTTGGAGAAGACGACGTTCATTTAATGTGAGTGAATCAACAGGATTTTTGGTCTGTTGGAGCTTTCTCGCGGGTTTTTATGTCTGAGATCCGTTGAGCCATGTTTGAGTTCAATTTTCATGTCTTGAGTTAAGTTTTTGGACTTGTAAAGCTCATTCAGCTAGAAACTAACTATTTAGCCATGTCTTAAAGTGAATTGTCATGTCCGGGTTCAAATAGTCATGTCTGGTATTAAAATTTTGTACTTGGACTAGTGCTTGGCTTGTAATTACTTCTTTCTTCCTTGTCTGGAAATGATTTGCCATGTCTGGATTTGAGTGGCCATGTATCGAATTATTATTTTAGACTTGGATGAACCCTTCAACTTACAGCACCATATTCAATCATGTCTTAAAGTGAATTGCGATGTCCAGAAATGATTTCCATGTCTGTAATTAAGATTTCAGACTTGGATTGGTGCTAGTTGCATTTTGTCACATGACTTGATCCAGGCTATGTCCAAATTTTATCACATGGGATTTTCGAACTAGGATTTCTAGACACATTTTTCTGTTCAGTCTTCAACAATCTCCATTTCTAGATTTTATGTCTGAGAATGGCTTCTTAGTTCCAATGACTAGACTTCTTGATCAGCAATATCTAGGCCTTGTTCCATGTCTAGAATTGGTTATGTGATGTCCGAACTTGCATCTTTAGTGTCTGCTATTTTTCTTGAATGTGGAACTTAGACTTTGCTTCATTTTGAAGCCTTGAACTTTCGTTTGACTTTTGAGCACAAGTCTAAATTACTTTTGTAGTATTTTGAGACATGTGTAGAAGTTGTTTCATACTACTTCTTCAAAGTTTCAATGTCATTCTTTCTCATTTGAGTATTTAAATTTGCTTCCTCATAATCTAGTGGATCTTGTTTTCGGTATAGTTATGTATGCATTGCCCACTTATGCTATTTCCTTAATGTATTGTTTGTTACTACACACTTGGGAAATAATGATCAATAGCTTAAACTTTCACTCATGTGTTTTTGCTCATCATCAAAACTTAGCTGGTTGAGTATGTTCATCATCAAAGTCAAGCCTATTAAAGAGATTTGGTTCAACAATCTCTCCCTTTTTTATAATGACAAAACATCTGAGTGAATTTCCTTTCAGACAAATAACACAAGGACATACATGGGAATTGATTTATATATAACATAACTCCCCCTAACTTAGTGCTTCTCCCCTGAATGGGTGCACTGGATTCTGACAATTTATGCCATGCATATAGCAACTTTCCATATCATGTATTCATGCAATCATGCCATACACAAATATTTCTCTCCCTTTTTATCATTATTAAAAAGAGATACAAAAAGAAATTTAGTATAGATAGTAAAGTGCTTAGAATTGAAGAATATTCTATTCCATTTCTTTTTAGTACGAATAGAGTTACACTTTAAGATATTGGAATATACACAAAGTGCTGGACTAATCATTGAAAAAGGTGTAGCAGGGATGGGATGGATGGAAAAAAAAAGTGGGATTGGAGAGATTGTGGTAGACCCTGATTATGATCCTTCAAAATGTTTCAAATCATGCATAGGCATGCGTCCATTATGTTTGGAAGATCATGTTGGAGGAGCCAAAGTTTTTGATGGGGAGAAGGGGATTGCTTCTAGTGCGACTTCACCCTCCTAGTCCTAAGCCACAAAAGGTGGTAACCTTAGTAGTTTGTGTTAAGCTTATTGTATATGATTTTGATGACAACAAAACTTATTTTTGATTTTATTTATGATAATGATAATTCTAGTCTACAATGCCTAAAATGAAGAAAACTATGCTTGACATGATAATCATTATTGCAATGTCTTGTATGCAAGCATATTATTTAAATATGCTTGGCATGATAATCACTATGCATTATGATTCATAGTGCATTAAAATGGTTAATAATGTGTTAAATCATAAATATGTTAAGTGCCTCATGGAATCATCAATTGAAAATATAATATGTGATTGAAGAATTTATTCATGCCCTACAATTTGTAAAAATCATATGTGGATAAAAACATTTTAATAAGTGTGCTTCATAGAAATCATTATGATCCATAGTACATTGATCTTGCTTATCATATGTTGGATCATAGATGTACTTAAACATAAGCATGTATCTGATGGAGTTATTATCTTAAGCCTTTATTTGATATGATATGCGCGCTTGAGAAAATCATGAGAAAATCAAAGCATGCTTTATGTGAATAAAGGTTTTTATCTAGGTATTACAACTTGAGAGAAAAGCATAATGGATAAACACATTTGAATAAGCATGCTTCATTGACAAACTTGATTAAATTTATTCTTGTTCAAAGCTTGATTTAGATTTTTATCCATGTTTGAAAGTTTATGAAAACTATATGGGTAAAGTGCAAAAATGTTGAGTGCAGGACCCCAGTCACTTGCCGCAGGCACCTATGGATACTGCCTGCCATCTATAAACAAAATATTTCATCTAAAGATACCACCTGTCAGTTCACAATTGCCTGCCAATATCGCCTGTGTAGCAATCGCTTGGCGCAGCCGCCTACCATATCGCCTGTGAGTGGACAGCTTGGTGGATGTGGGAGTTTTTGCAGACATCTGACCATAGTCACTTGGGACAATCGCTTGCCATACCGCCTGGAGCATAGTCACTTGACACAACTGCCTACCACTTGCGCCTGCCGACTTCAAACGTTCAAAAATCCAAACATTGCAAGCTTCGGAGTTGCTTCCCACTATTTCCAACTGTCATATTTTTCAAGGTGCATTTAAAGGGAAGCTAAGGGACGATTCAAGGTTGAAGAAGCGAGGGGATTGAGCTTGAAACCTTACACAAATCTTTGCATCCCAAGGCCAAGAGCTTTAAACTTCAAATATCATCTAAGAGCTTCATTTTTCTATATCTATTCAAGGCCTACTTCTTCCATATATATAAGGGAGATCTTGCATGCTACAAAGAGTTACTCAAAGATTAAGTCCTCCCAAAAATCATTAAGGAGCTGGAGGGTTCTAAGTAACAAAGGCAAATCAACCAACAAGAAGCCCATTCAAGTCATCCGAGTGTTTTCACTCTAAGAGCTGTTAAGATCAAAGAGCTTCAATGCCACATCAACACTACATCAAGGGAGTTCAAAATCATTGTAATATGCTTAATGTGTTATCATTTTATTTGTGCTTTAATAGCATGTACTTATCAACCTAGATAGAGGCATATCATTGTACACAAAAATGCCTATCAAGGTAGAGTTCCTGGTTAGCTCATGAAACCAGAGTTATGCCCCCTAGAGCTAGAATCCAGAAGAGTGCTGGGAGCATTAGTTATGACCCCTAGAGATAGAATTCAGAAGAGTGCTAGGAGCACTATTTATGCCCCCTAGAGCTGAAATCCAGAAAAGTACTGGGAGCACTGTGTATACACCTCCTAGAGCTAGATTCTAGACGAGTGCTGGGAGCACTATGTTTATGCCTCTTAGAACTAGAATCTATAAGAGTGCTGGGAGCACTACTTGTACTTCTACTATTGGATATAGTAGAACCTAAGACACAAGGTGTATGTCTTTTTGGAAGAGTGGATGTAGGGACGGGGTGCCTGAACCACTATAAAAAATCTTATTGTTTGTATGTTTGATTGCTTAACTATTTGTGCACTTTATTTCTTTATTATTCATCTCATACTACATAGTGCACAAGTAGGAAAAGAGGAAAATTGATTTCATAGTGGTTAAGTAATAATTTTTTAAAGACCCAATTCACCCCCTTGGTTTAAGCCACCTTATGGGAACTAACAGTTTGACCTTTGGACTCCTATGAAGATGTTTCTTGCAGTCTCCAAAGAACATGATATTTCTTATACATCTTCATTCAAGCTCTTTTCTTTTTCTTCAGAAACATCATGAGATCTAGTAAGTTCAATAGAAGAATGATCTCTAATCCAAAACATCATAATCACTAACCTATCTATTCTACTTCCCTTCAATGAACTTTCTTTTGCATATAACTCTTTTTCAATTTCCTTGCTCATGATCTTTGTCACGAAGATGGAATTTTTGGTCTTTTACTTTTGCGCTAGTGGCGAGAGAATGAGGATGAGTTAAATAGGTACAATTTCTAGCAGTGAGTCAGTTGAAAGAGTGGTTTCTATGAGCTTCTAATAGATTTTCAATGAATCTTGTAATAAATATTTGCTAAGTTTAGTCAATAGATAAGAATGTTAGCAAGGAATGCTTTAATTCCTTTGTGAAAATGAGATTTACTTTCATAAATGAAAATTTTATAGGTTAAAGAAGATAATCAATTGGACTTGAAAATTTGAACACAAAGCTGATGTGGCAAAGTCTGGAAATATATTTTCAAACATGAGGAATTGTGTCTAAAAATGAGGTTTGAGCAAAGTCCAATCGTGATTTAGGACATGAATAGTTATGTTTGTAAATTTTGGACATGCAAAAAAAGTTTATGTCTTTAATGTTTTAATTGACAGAGCATATACACATTTATGTCATTCAGTATTTAAGTATTCATTCAAATGATATGAAGTATAAAGTGATGATCAGGATGTATTCATTATGCGAATGGATCTATCACTCCTAGTTCTCATCTAATCATACAAAATATTTCCTTTGAGAGTGGCTTAGTCAAGATGTCTACTGATTGTTTTTTAGTTGATATGTATTCCAAGCAAACATTGTGATTTTGGACATGATCTCTAATAAAGTGATGCCTGATCTCTATATGCTTAGATCTAGAATGCATAATTGGATTCTTAGTTAGATTTATAACACTAGTATTGTCACATCTGATGGGTGTATCAATAAATTTTAAACCATAATCTCCAAGTTATTGTTTCATCCAGAAAATATGAGCACAAAAACTTCTAGCTACAACATATTCAGCTTCGGTGGTTGAGAATGCAACAGATGTCTGCTTCCTAGAGAACCATGATATGATCATGTTTTCAAGAAATTAACAGGTTCTTGAGGTACTTTTTTGTCTACTCTATATCCAGGGAAGTTAGCATTAGTGTACCTTATTAATTCAAAGTTTGAAACTTTGAGATACCATAAATAAAGATTTGGAGTATCTAATAGATATCTAAAAATTCTTTTAACAGTAATAAGATGTGATTCTTTAGGATCTGATTGGAATCTATCTCTCATACATACATTAAACATAATGTCTAGCCTGCTAGCAGTGAGATCTAATAGATATCCTATCATACTTCTATAGAGCTTTCGACAAACAAATTTACCTTTTTCATCCTTGTCCAATTTGATGAAAGTGCTTGTTGGAGTTCCATATTTCCTTCCATCTTCAATATTGAATTTCTTTAGCAGTTCCTTTATGTATTTGGTTTGGTGGATGAAATGTATTTTTTTTGTTTGCTTTACTTGCAGTCTCAAGAAGAAGTTCAATTCTCCCATCAAACTCATTTCAAATTCTCCTTGCATAATCTTAGAAAATTCTTGACAAAGATTTTCATTAGTTGCTCCAAATACAATGTCATCAACATATATTTGCACAACAAGAATGTCTTTTGTAGCATGCTTAATGAAGAGAGTTATGTGCACTTTACTCCTTGAGAATCCTTTTTCAGTCAAAAATTCACTTAGCCTTTCATACCATGCTCTAGAAGCTTGCTTTAATCCATTGAGGGCTTTCTTGAGTTTGAAGACATGGTTAGGATCATGAGGGCCTTCAAACCTAGGGGGTTGTTCCATATATACTTCTTCATTGATGAAATTGATGAAACGATTCAAAAATGCAGATTTGATATCCATATGATAAAGTTTAAAGTTCACGAAAGATGCAAATGCTAAAAACATTCTTATGACTATTAGTATAAACTCATGGTTTCAATAACAAGTAAAACTTGATTAAAGATTATGTACTAATGGTTGTTTCCAAGCTTTAGTGTGCAGAATCAAGTTGCAGACCTTATGAAAAAATGAGCATAGAAAATATATTTAGAGGCATCAAGGCTTGGGCAAGTATATAAGTAAAAGACGAAGTACCATTATAGAGAAAGCTCAAATGAAAATGATTCAACTAAGTTTTCATTCATCTGTCAAAGTTGAGAATATATCTGAGGAATACAAAGCTGCAAACTTCATCTATCATAAGTGAGCCATTGTCAAGCCAATGATTATCTAATTAAAACAGATAAAGGCAGAGAAGTAAAGGTCGTTTAGCAAAGTAGAGAAGTTTGTCTGGTGGAGCAATGACATTTTTTTGTACATCTAAGCTCATCTACTATCTACAACAGACAATACAACAGATGAAGTGGTAAAAAAAATTCGCTTGCACCTCAATGATTAGTCTATTACTTACAACAAACAATTCAATAGATAAAGCAGTGAAGAAAATTCATCTGCGATCCAAAAGTCAGTCTATTACTTACAACAGACAACTCAACAAATGAAGTGATGAAGAATCAAGTCATTTGTGCATCTATAGTTTAATAGACAATCCACAAGATAAAGTGTTGGAAAGGATAATTCGTCTACACTTCTAAGATTTGTCTATTACTTATATTAGACAACCCAATAGACGATGTGAAGAAATGAACCTCCACAATTTGTTTGCTACTTATGATGGACAAACCAAAAGATGAAGGATCTTCATCTAATGAATAGCTGGACACATACTTTGTCTGCAATAACTAAAGACGAGCAATGGGTAAACCAAAACATTGGTCTCCATTCAACAATAATGACACCCTTTCTAGACTCAAGAAGATTTGTAGCTGTCTGAGTGCAGATAAGAGCTATTTATTTATGCCACCTAGAGCTGGAATTTAGAAGAGTACTAGGAGCATTGTGATCATGCCCCCTAGAGTTGGAATCTAGAAGAGTGCTAGGAGCACTATGTTTATGCCCCCAAGAGCTAGAATCTAGATGAGTACTGGGAACGATATTATAATTTTGCTATTGGGAATAGTAGAACCCAAGACACTAAGAAGAGAGTCTTCTTGGAAAAGTGGAGTAGAGTATTTACTTGAACCATTATAAAAGTCTTTGTGTCTTATTTACTTTTGCATTGGTTGATTGAGTGATTAGATTGATTATTAGAGGGACGTTTAATCCTAAAGGGGTTGAGCAATTTTTTAAAGTACCCAATTCACCTCTCCCCTCTTGGGTTTTTGTTTAATCTTTAGGACCAACAAGTGGTATCAGAGTAGACTACATAAACATTTGTAGTGATCCAATGACAAACCCATCATTCTTTTTACAGATATTCTCCGAGGGGCAATCATCTACTAAGTCACTTCTATTTGATGGAACCAACTTCTTTTACTAGAAGTTAAGGATGAAATAATTCATTATAGCCAATGACTTAGTGTCTTGGAAGGCCATTATAGTTAGAATCACTCTTCCCACTACTGAAGTGGATGCATGGACTAAATAGGAAGTTACCTTAGTGCAAAATAATGCAAAGGCTATGAATTCTTTATTTTGTGGACTGTCTTCATTTGAGTTTGATAGAGTATCCTCTTGCGCTACTATAAAAGGTATTTGGGATAAATTAGTATCTATATTTGAGGGATCTTCATAGGTAAAAAGAACTAAAAGAAATATGTTGATAGGAGAAATAGAAAATTTTATGATTAAAGAAGGGGAAAGTACATCAGAAATGTATGCTCATTTTTCTATAGTTACTAATGCTTTAAAATGTTTAAAAAAAGAAGTCACAAATTCTGAATAGGTGATGAAGATACTAAGGGCACTACCAAAATCCTAGAACCAGAAGATCACACCGATAGAAGAATCAAAGGATCTAAACACTCTTCTAGTGGAAAATCTTATTAGCTCACTGATGTCACATGAGATGATCAAAAGTAAGAGAGAGCCAACAAAGCCAAAGAAAAGTATTGCTCTTAAAGTGACCAAAAAGAGCAGTAGTGATTTGGCATCATAATCTGAAGATGATATGGCCATGTTATGCAAAAACTTCAAAAAGTTTGCAAGAAGTAGCAGAGGTAGCACCTTAAGGAGACAACCCAAATAACAGAAGAAAATGGTTGAAAGAAAGAAGGATCTACCCATATGCTATAGATGTAGAGGAATTAGACACATGTCTCTTGAGTGTCCTAAAGAAAAAAAAAAGTAAATATAAATGAGAAAGATGAAAGAAAAGAAAAAAAACACTTCAAGAAGTCTTCAAGAAACAAAGCTAGATGAGTGTACGTGAATGATAAAGACTCATTAGGGACAAGCTCAAGTGATAAAGTGTAATGCCCTACACCCCCATCCTATGCGTTTTAACCACACCATCCCGGGGCCGATGCAGAACACTACCATCTTATATTCCAGAGAAGAATCTTATGAAAAATTTGACAGACCCCTGAAATATAAGGCATTTGCACCTGATATACATGCATAATATCACATATAATTAATAATCCTGCAATATAAAACATCAATTACATTTAAATACTAGACACCGAACCCATACAGCTCTGCCCAAGATTCGAACCAAGTCATGATGGCAATCACACAACTAAAATTACAGATATATTACTATGACATGCCCGTGCTATACAATATAATCATTTTGATCTTATTATAAAAATTTAATTACACTTTTAATTTACAAAGATGTAATATGACGAGATTCCAATCCCAATTTAACATTTCATAATTAAAATGTCTTCAAATCTGGATTAACAGCCTCAATCCGCAGTTGGGATTCTTTACCTATCCTATTAGCTAAAAAAAATATTAAGAAAGGGTGAGTCTGGGCAACTTAGTAAGTATGCATAAATAACAAAAATATAATTAATCAACATAACATGTTCTAACCATGAACATGCATAAACAATAGTATATTCCTATGTTCATTCATCATCATAAATACAATACATCATCATCTCATCCTGAGATGAGAAACACAAAATAATCATATCATGAGGTTCAAATTCTTATTCTCTTCATGCAGACTCTACGCCTTTCAGACATATAATAACAAAAATTGGATATCACGTCATGCAAGCACCACATATCAACACCATGTTCAACAAGCATAAAATACAAAATTGTGCCATTCAGGCACACCATACATAATTATACTTTATCATAGAATGTTCATCATTCCATTAATACACACATTTATATAACATGATATGATACATATCATTTAGTATAACAACCTGAGATATCCTCTATCCCCAAAATACATTTACACATTCAAAAGAATTCTAGACTGGGATATTTATTATCCCTGCTACATAATACAATTATCTTAGGTCATAATCATCCACTATTTCAATCTAGGGATACTCTTTATCCCTCGCAATTAGGCATCCATACACAAAAATAATATCTTTATGCCTAGAATAAGGGAAAACATCTATCTCTGACATTCAATAATTACAAAACATCATAAATCTCATTCTTTAGACAAGCAAGAGATTTCAACAATTTCCAAAACAAAACATACATGCCTGGATTTTCAAACAACGGGATATTTTATATCCCCATTTATGCATTCAACAAACAAGAAAAGTATCCTACTTACCTTAAGAAACATTCATTTTATCATCCTTCAAATTCATAACTTAGCTTCCATCACAGGTTGAATAATCCTACACATATCACATACACTACTATTCAATTTACACATGTTTCTACTGGGGAAATTCTACTCAACCCATAAAATAGAGAAAAAAACCACTTAATCACCTTATTAAGATCTTTCTTATCCCATTTTTCCATTATGCATTCTAACCACTCATTCTAGTGAATATTTCCATTTATCTAGGTTAGGATTTCATTAGCTCAACTTTAGAAATTTTCACTTGAATCACCATTTTGATGTTTCTTTACTAAAATGCCCTCCTTAAGGTTCATTAACACCCTTAAACCTCATTTTATTCCATTCACAATTGGGTAAGCCAAATAAATATTAAAGCAACCTTCATGCATCAATCTTAACATGGCTTATAATGGGTAAACAATTTCAGATTTAGGATCCCTTCTTTAAGTTATTAAATGGGGGATCTTTACATATCTTTTAATGTGAAATTTGGCATGAGTTTCAAGTGCATAAAGCTACCACTTTTCCTCCTCTTTTATGCACCATTTCTAGTCAACTAAATACAAGTTTTATATGCCAAAAATCTGTCCACATAGCTACCCATTTATAGGGCTTTTCTAAACACTTTGTTTTGCACCGTTTCACTCTAATCAATACTCATGCTGCTCATTTATGCAACCTTTTTTAATCACTTTTTTAATACATCTAAAATCCCATTTTCATGTTTAATTAATATCCAATTAAGGGCTGCCAAGAGACCCTTCATATAAACCATGCTTTTCATTAAAATATTTTAACAAACATTTAACTTATATGATGTAATTCATTAATTTCATCAATAAGTATTATATGAAATATTTCCCCAATAATAAGTATAATTAATCAACATAATAACATAAAAAATAAGCCAAGTTAACTTCTAATTCATCCCACAAGCTGCCCAATCACAATTCACACCTAAAATCCATCCTCACATCTCAATATGTTGCTATCCATGACTTACACGCAATTAGCAAGCAAAATCTCCAATAAACGCTTCCAAGATCATTTTCCTCATGAATCCCAATTCAAATCATGCAATTTTCCCTAATTTTACAGCCCATGTTTTGCCTATTTGATAGCCTTAAACAAAAATTGTAAACATGATAGAGAGAGAAGTTCTTACCTCTTAATCTACATTGTTCCATCTCCATAGATGAAATCCCAACTTGAACCTTCACTACACTTCAATTGTTTGCAGCAAAATAAAGGGAAATTAGATTTTCTTCTCCTCTATGCACATCCAAATAGATGGGGGTTTGAATCCCTAATTGCGTGGGATTGATTTAAAGTGAAATCCCAAGGCTTCCAAGCAAAAATTGATGGAGAAACGGGATGTAAGGTGGGTGCTAGGCTATTACGATTTCATGGGTTTGAGAGGGGAAGAGAATGGCGTGAAGAGGGTGATGGAGTAGGTTTTTAGGGTGTGCATTTTGTGCTCCATTGGTGCATCATCATTCCCATGCACATGCACCTCAAAGTCTCCCAAAATTACACCCTAAATCCAAGCCATCAAAACATAGTTTATCAAATTAATATCATATCATACTCAAATAAAATATTAATACTCCAAATTGGATTTTATCAAAAATAAAATTGTCCTAATTAATTTAATTATATAATTTATTTACCATAAATTTTGGCCCGCTCGATAATTAAATTCCAAAATATTACATAAAAATTAATAAATCATTTCAAAATTCCACAACATACACCTATATTTATCTCATTGGGTCTTTTATACAAATTCCAAAATTAATTGCATAAATAATACATAATTTTTAATTTATCAATTTAATCCTATTATTTTTCATCCTTAATTTTTCACTAGACATGGCCTCCATAATTTCAACATATACTTTTCATATGATATCCAAATGACATGATTTTTGAGGCATTATAAAGTTAACATAAAGACGTATAACTTTCATGTTGATAATATTTTCTGAACGATCTCACTGTTTTGATCATAATTTCTTCGTCTAATATTGAAATTATATGATTCTTGACTTGTTGAAAAGACGATTTCAAGATATACAACTTTTATATTGAACACTTATTCTAATTCATCTATTGTCTATTTCAAAAAAATTGAACACAAATGACCCATTTTCCAAATTCAACATTTTCTTAAAAATACACATACAGTTTTAAGTTTTTCTTAATCTTTCCTTTATTTCATTTCATTCCTTTCCACTAATTTTCATATGATTTTACTACATAAATTATACCCACAAAATGTAATAATTTTCTTACATGATTAAAATGACATCATGTAATTATTGAAACATATACACATTAATTTCCATCTTAAATTATGCATCATGTCAAAAACTTTTCTAAAATTCTCATGCATTTACTCATGCATTAAAATCATAATTTTTCTCATTAATTGATCATCAAATACCCAACATTTGGGTTTATTAACTACAATTTAATCATAATATTATTTTCACATCTACATATTAAACTTAGCATGTGCCATTTTATCTTGAATTTCACAATTTCTCCTACTCCAAATTAAAATTTCAATTTACTCATTATATAAAATGTAAAATCGTAAATTTTCAATAATAATCCATAATTTAACACTACCAAGTGTTACATAAAGGTGACAATGAAGTTGGACACATCGCAAGAATATGTTGCATAGCCCAGATGGAGAATGAATCAACGGATCAAATCACCATCAAAGAGCAATACACAATAGAGCTGGAGATAGAGATAAACTCTTACTATTCTTATAGTTTTGACTCTTCAAGTTCAAATAGCACTTGTGTCAAATGCAAAATATTTGACGAGTTACAACAATCATGAAACTCCTTCTTCAGTGAGTTTGAATCACTTGGCTAAAAACTTACTCAAAAGAAAAGACACTTTGATGCAACTGTTAAAGTAAATTCTATACTAGCAGAAAGAAATCTATCTCTAACAAAAGAGGTTGGAAATCTAAAGAAGGAGATAGAAATATTAAACATGATGTTGAGTAAATTCTCCAATCCAGGAGAATTTGCGGCAAAGTTCAAGAGAATGCCCAGTCAAACTAGCAAAAAGGGACTTGGTTGTGAACAATCAGATGATGAAACTCACAAAAATTTGTTGGATGGTCCAAGGGAGTGAACCTCATAGAAGAAAGAGAAAATTTTCTAAATACTCGAAGGTTCATTGGTTATCCCTGGGTAAAGAAACCAATGGAATATAGTGTATTTAGCAAAGTTCCAAATACTTACTATTTTAGCAAAAAAATTGGACATAAAGTGTATAATTGCTATGCCAAAATGATGCAAACAAAAGGTGCAAAGATGAATGAAAACCCCAAGGATTATGCATAAACTTCTAGCACACACAATTCCATTAACACCATCAGACCCAATACTCGGGTACCAAAAAGGTAAGAAGAAAACTTACTTTGAATACAAGTAAGTCTCAAAGCTACATTGAGCAATACCTAGTTCAAGGATAGTGGCTACTAGAGACATATGACCGGGAATAAGAAGTTGTTCAAAGGATTGAAGCCGATAAATGGAGGAACAGTAGAATTTGGCAATAATGACAAAGGCTTCATCAAAGGGATAGGTAAAATTTATGGTTTATTCAATGCATGCATAGAGGATGTATTATATGTGAAAGGACTCATGAACAATTTGCTAAGTATCAGTCAATTATGTGACAAGGGTTACAAAGTTGTATTTGAACTATTTTCATGTAATGTATTCAGTATCGACAATGATCTACTGTTTAGCGAAAAAAGGTATGAAAACATTTATCTAGTACAGCTAGATGATATTATTGAAAAATGCTCAATTGCAGTTAAAGATGATCTATGGGTATGGCATAAAAGGATGGGACATATCGACATATCAAATATCAAATCTTTGTAGAAAAAGGATCATATGATTGGTCTACCCAAACTAATCCATGACAAAAATCAAATATGCAAATCCTATCAATTGTCAAAATAGATCAAAATATCCTTCCACCCTAAAAATGAGGTATCTACATCTAGACCTCTCGAATTAATGCATATAGATCTATTTGGACCATTAGATGTTGTCACCCTTAGAAAAAAAAAAAAGATATATATATATATATGTTGTTCCCAATAGGATTAGCTAAAACCCAAGAGGGGGGGGGGATGAATTGGGTTTT
>JAYJMB010026273.1:7957-22424 GCA_036873735.1 Pouteria campechiana
ACAGGTGAGTGGTTGAGGCACGTGTGTGTTCATCACCACTGTTTAGGCGGGCTGGCTAACTGGCTATGATGTATGAACCAGTATTCACAAAGTGGGTTGCTTTTTTGGTAGATGGCCCCCGAAAGGGGTTGAGCTGACTGAGGTTTTCGAGCAGTGACGCCCAGCCGTTACCCAGGCAGCAGGCGTGATAAAGATCGGGTGGGAAGGAGTTCTGTTTCACCCTCTATTCTGTCTTGGAAACAGTGAGTCTTAGAAGCGCTGAGCGTCGGCACTTGTTGGGGACTATCAACCGGAGTCCATGTCGTCGCCGCAAAGGGGCGAGGAAGGCAGATGGAGAGGAGAGTTGAGTCCGGGTAGTCGCTGCATTCAGCGTCGGGGATTGGGGTAAGCTATTTTTCGTTGTTTCGTCTTTCCTCACTCCACTCATCCGTCTGTCCAAGCCAGCACACATGGACAGCGGTCGGCAGCTGCAAGTGATGACCTTTGCTGTTGAATGGATGGTAGAAATTAATCCAGATTCGATTGCAACTGTGCACTGGAGAATTCAGAATAGCTTGGACGAATGCCATTACCGGAGGACGCTCCAGTATGCAGGACTGTCGCGCGATTGGTGTATGCCCGATTGCAGCAGAATGGTGTGGAGATGGGGAGGGTTTGGTTGAGATCCTGTTCCCACCGCAGTCGTGGGATCCAGAAGCATGTGATGGACGCGCGTCACATTTTAAATTAATCCTACCACGCAAAATCTTTTAAATAAAATCTATTTGTTTTACGATAAAAATCATCCGAATCGATCAGATGGGGTCGCTCCAAATAAACCAGTGGCGGAGGACATTTTAACGGTTGAAAGTACTTTGCAAACATCTTAAATTAATCGAATGCTTATGTTGTGAGCTCCTACGTATACTGCCACATAAATTAAACTGCGGGAATAACTAACTGAGAATGTTCATTTGTTCTTTCTTTTACGGTTTTAGGGAATGACTTCGACTATGAATAGCTTGTGCAACATGGGATGGAGATGCCAAGAAAAAGGTGAGTTTGAACATGGACTTGTTGCATCGCCGCACTATTCTATTTTACTAGTGTTAGAGTGGACTTAGGAATACAAAGGTGGCCTAGACGGACGAATTTGATATTTAACCTATTTGAGTCCATTGTGTGTTATCATTGCTGAGCTGATGCTTGTATGGGGTTGACTCTAAAGATATGTGCATGTCACACACCAGAGCATGAATAAAACAATGGGTCCAACATTATATGTATGGGATGCAAAAATGAATCTTGTGCCTGACGTTTATGAAGAATTAACCGAACGCAGCATTTTATCAAACACAATTTTAGCCACCAAATAATAATTTTCACCAGCAATTAGCAAAATGCATTAGCCAAAAAGCTTAGGCAACTTTTCATTCGCATTTGAAACTTAATCATGCCGTGTTGGATGTGACGTCCCCCTCACGTCTAGGCCAGCCTTGATACCATGTTAAATGAGTGGGTTTTTCTCCAAAATGACTAATCAGTTTAAGAGACATTTTCCCACGTACATAATATAAATACACTTCAGGCGTTTAAGCAACGGAAGACTTACAACACCATCAATATTCTGCTCCTGGGATGGCTCATGTTTAGGAGGTACTTAGTGAATTTCCTGACCAAGAGCGAGTCTGCTACGTATGCCGACTAACTGTCACTTGCTATTGCTAGGTTTCAAGAGTAGTGGGCGTAACCTTGAGAAAAACTTCGGATAACGATGTAAGGTCGGTCACGTAATTAGTTTTTTAATGCGTTAATTTCTTCTTCCACATTCGGCGGCAATTGGTCAAGTTTAGAAAATTGGAAAGGTAATGTTTCAGGCGTTTTATGGAACTACATTTAGTATGCGTGACGTCATGCTTTGCTCTTAATCACACCTGTCAGGGAGCTGTTTGGATATTTTCAGGAAAGCATTATTTTCCAGAATTTCAGAAAAGTTATGATTTGATATATACTTAATATAATAATCTTACTTCTTTTATTATTATCATCTATATTCTTAATTATTGTCCCATAATTTCTAATATTATCGACATTATGTCTATATTATTTACATTTGTTCCTTTTCATTTTCTTTACCTCCAACCAACCAGCCATGTCAAGTTAGCGAGAGAAGAGAAAAAAATTTAATTTCTAAAAGAGTAAAAGAAAATTAAATAATAATTAAAAATAGGTCAAATATGATTTTTAAGTGAAAAATGAAGATAGTAATTAAAAATATGGATAATATTAAAAATAATTTTAATTAATTATATATCACGTGAAAATTTGAAAAAGAAGGGGGGGGGAGGGGGGAGGACGGGACCAAAGTCCAGGCGGGTACCGTGATGACGACCAGCGTCAGCATCGTCGGTGCGTTGTTGTTCGGAAGCTTCGCTCAAGCTTCACTCAGTCAACCAAACTCTCCTTGTTGTCCATATTTAAAAGAAAAATTACTAAAAGGGTCCATTTCTAGAAATGATTGTCGAAATGGGATCAACATCATAGACAGACATCCTATATTTGCATTAGAGTCCCAATTTTTCGTTAATAACTTTACTCTTTTTGTCCTTAAGTCACAAATGCCATGTACGAGAGCTTACAGTTATTTCCTAAATACTGATAACGTAC
Source organism: Pouteria campechiana (assembly GCA_036873735.1). Taxonomy (NCBI): domain Eukaryota; kingdom Viridiplantae; phylum Streptophyta; class Magnoliopsida; order Ericales; family Sapotaceae; genus Pouteria; species Pouteria campechiana. The sequence continues at coordinate 10,604 of JAYJMB010026273.1, forward strand.
AGCTGGAAATGATCTTAGGTTACGCCTGTGTACTGTACCTGCTCAACTGCTGCTCCATCAATTTTAGCTTTTGCTTAGGCTCCGTCCGGTCTTTTACCTTGTTGGTTTCAATCATACATACAAGCATTGATTGACATATATCTTAAACAACTGATATTGTCTCATTAAAGACGGGCCCGGATATGGATGACATTTAATCCCACATTAATGGTAGGCTCACTCGTGATTAGCAATATCGTTAATAGTCAGCCACTTATGATAAAGGTGGATGTTGAAGTTCGATCTGTCATGAGGCGTGCCTCCATTAAAGATATATCCTATTCCTGCATGATAGCCCAGAGGTGAGTATCCCACATCAGATCACCGCTGTGTAAGGATCACGATGAAAGTACTATTTGATAAAATCAAAGTAAAGATGAACTAGTGATGGAATCAATAAATTGGATAGCCAATTAAAGATGAACTAGTGATCTAATTAATAAACAGTCTTACCCTTTAAAGATATGAACTAGCTAGTGGTCGAATCAGTAATAAATAGTTGAGCACCAGAATTTATAATATTTTCCAAACCCACTTATCATCAATGATCAGAAACTTTCATTTACAATAAGTTAATTTAGATATGCATAAGGATAGCTTTTTTATATCCTATTTGTTATTTTCCTTTTGTTTTCCTCAACTCAAATAGAATAAATAGCTTCATTGTATATCTCTTTGTCTTCTTCTATTAGAATCCATACTTTTTAATCATTATCTTTATTCTTAATTTTTCTTTTATCATTATATATTTTACATATTACTCTATTTTTTACACTCACCATCACACTTTTTTCACAGTTATAATATTTTATCAGTAATTCAAATAGGTTCTTTGTAAATTCCACTGTACTAAGACTGATAATGCTCAGGCAGCCATGATGTTGCGGAAATTATGTTCATACAAGCGAGACCGTTGATAAGATAAAGTTTTTATCAAAAGGAAGACTTGTAACCATAGAAGACATTGAATCTTTCTGGCAATTGCTTTCTAGAACAAGGGGTGTTTTGTAACTCTCTCCAAATCCCAAAATACATATATGAAAGGCTTTCATATGTATTAAATAGCCATGCTCCTGCCCGAGAAGGAATAACACAGACTACTCCTATCAGAGCTAATTCCTTGTTCGGATCTCTAGAGGATTTGTCTTAGCAGCAGGCTTACTCGATTCTTGTCAAAACAAGGCAACAAAACATGGAGAGCCAACAGACTACAGGCAAACTTGAACGCAAGACGATTGAGAAAAACAGAAGAATCCTGATGAAAAGCCTTTGTTCGAAACTTGCGACTCTTCTTCCATCTTACAACCCAAAGGTTTGTTGAAATGAAATGGGTATGCGTTGCATGTCAAACAAGCGCTATCTTGTTCGATAAACCTTTCTCTTCCTTAGGTGGTCTTGTTCATTATTGTTTTTGTGCTTCAGTTACCTTTCCTTTTCAGTCTTTCGTGATATTCAGCTCCCAAGATGAATCCTCATTGAGGGACAGAAGCATGCACGCACGCATGCACAGACACGAGATCAACCAGAAGTGTAAATAAGTAATCTTTTCATTCTTGCATTTAGACCGTAGAGGGGGGGTTGCTTGAATGGTCTTAATTGTAAGGGGAAGATTTTAAAAAAAATTGTCCAATTTTTTTTCTTTAATTTTGTCCTATTTTAACCAGACCGAAGACTGCATTGATGAAAAGTAGTGTAGAACAACCGGAGTCTTAGGAAAGAATTGGCATGAAAGGCGATCGTGATTCTTTCTTGTCCATTTGATTTCGTCTGTTCGGTTTCCCGGACGTCTCACGAGACCAAGATCCGTTTTCTGAAATGCTAAGTGATTTCCTTTCATGCAACTCGGCAGTCTCTTCATTTCGCCTGACTCATGAATTCCATGCCTGGCAAACCTACTTCACCGGTGGCCTTGAATTGGCTCATCTATTTCACTCATCATCGATTAAAAACGAGAAGGTGCAGTTTTTCGGAAGATGCGGGTTCTATAGGTCAATGCCTTTTTCTTCCTGTTTAAATAAAGATAATTTGATGAATAAGTTTAAATTTGTTTTATTATGACCAATGTTATCAAAATAGGACTAGATGGGCTGGTTGGACTAGAACCGATCAGTTGATTGGTTGGTCTAGCTCGGTTCAATTTAATAGTAACTTTTTAAATTTTAATATTATTAACAGAATAAAAAGATTAATTAAAATAATAATGTATTATATAAATATCTATATATTTAGATTAATATTTATAGTTTAAATTTCTTAAAATTGCTCTTTATTGTTTGTTTAATTTAAAAATAAAAATAAAAAATAAGTTCAATTGTTTAAATTGGCCTGTTAAATTGGAACCCAAACACTTGACTAATTCAACCATCAGTCTAGTTCTAAAAAAATTAATTATAATATTTAAAATTTTATTTATATTATTTAATTCAATAGTTTAAATAGTTTTTTTGAGCTTATTTAAAGTTGTTTTTTCTTTATCTTGAAATAGAATTTAGTTTTCTTCTTTTAAGAATTGCCTTACAAATAAAAGATTTTAGCGTGTTGTGAATTCGTGTTGTGATAAGCGATGTCACAATAGCACCAAGCTGTAGATTGTCAGTTTTCTAGAAAGCAACATTAATCGCTTTGAATCTCGATTACCACTCCATCAATTATTTACTACACTTATTTCACATTCCGATCCATCTCGATCCAACAAAGCATCAGTGTTTACTTAAAATAAAGAGAAACTGAACTCTGAAAAGATTTGGAAGTAGGAAAAAGTTTTGTCCTGTGTTACCTACAAGAATATTTAATTAAGACCTAATGAAACAAATATTTGTTTCTTTTTATGTCTTGCTCTGTGCTAGGTGGAGCTTTCTCAGCAGGATCAAGTGTGTTTAGCAACAGATTATATAAAAGAACTGAAGCTCAGGGTGGAGGAATTGAAGAGGAAAAGAGACTCGGCGAAGGTAATTGGAGTTTGTGACGACATGAGCGGAAAAAATGGGAAATTACCCGTAGTTGAACTTAAAGACTTGGAATCCACCTTGGAAATCGTTGTAATCGTTGGGTCAGATAAAAAACTGAAGACCGGTGATGTTATTAGCATTCTGGAGGACGAAGGAATTGAAGTCGTGAATTGCAGCTTCTCTTGCATGGCCGAGAAGTGTATTTACTCAATTTATTCGAAGGTAATTATTTCTTGTGGAATGATGGGGCATGATGTAAAAATTTCCATTCATTTTGCCTCTCAATCATAAGATTTCCTCCAACAGTTTTGGAAAGCTAAAAAATGTGCTTTCAATCTTTCATTTTTATAGCCAAATGGTAGATAGATATTGTCTTATATCAGATTAATATAACGAACGTGGGGTATTGTCCTAGTTAATTCATTAAGGATCATGCTTGAACCCTCTATTTTAAAATTTTCATAGTTTTTTAATCATATTTCTCTTTAATTGAGTAACAAAGCTATGAGTTTAAAAATTAGTATATAGCTAACTAAAAAAGACAATACCTTAAATTCATAATATTGATCTGAAATATGATTAATAATATCAAAGTTACTCCTTCAAATATTATCATGTGAAGCCATGTTAGGACACATCGTGCCGTCTTAGGTACTACTCTTAATCCAATGCAGGGATATTAGAATACAAGGATGGTATAAATGAAGTTGTGGACCTTGTAAGGCCCTTGAAATCCATATTAGATGTGTAATAGGAGAGAACAATGCTATGTTTGCCTATACATTGACCTGCAAGGTACCTTTTAAGAATAAAACGATGATAAAAGATGAGGCCTAATGAGCTAAAGTAGACAATATCTGGGCATATATTGAATTGAATTGGACAAGGTCAAGATGAATGCGATTGCCAAGTCGTGATTTTAGACCATATGCTAAAACTACGTGCCCTACATTCTAGAATGTGTATTGATTAATTTGGTTGTAAATATATTGTGGGAGAAACACTGTAATTTACCAATGTTGTAACTTCCATTTAGCCTTAGTCGCAGCATTAGGCTTTTAAAGTTAGTTTACTAATATTGTGGAAATAGTGAAGTTGTTTTTGTTTGTATGTTCCAGGCCAAAAACCCCAGATTCGGTTTTGAAAGCCAAAATGTGTACCAGAAGCTGAAGCAATTGGTCCATTGAACCCTCCGAAGATTTGGTATGTGAATTTGAGGGCAATGCGATGCTTGTCTGCTTGTTCATGTGTCGTATACTAGTAGTATCTTCTTGTTTAATGGTGAAGCACATTAATTAAACTCTTTTGAGATAGTAAGTTTTGCTTTTTCTTAATATGATCCCTTTGGACATATGCTATAAAATTGCAATGATAGGAAGAAGATTAACATACCTTATGCAAGGATGTCATGCTCAAATTTTGATGGCAATGGTTTTGGTTGTGGACGGTGGTCTGCTGGTATATACTGTCCTTCGAAATTTATCCTAGACTTCTGTTTGCAACCAATCCGTTCCTATTTTTCAGTAGCCAATTCTGATGTCCGAATTGTCTCCGTTGCATTTTTTGTTACTGATAACTATGTTTTCCTTTTAATTCCTTTAGCCCACAATACATACATGATATATTTGAGTGTGAAATTTTGCTATTGCTGATTTCCACTGTCTTTTTTTCTGCTCTAGAAATTATTCTTATCATCCTTTTCAAAGTTTCCCCTCAAAAGCTAGTCACAGGGTAGTTAACTATGTGCTTCTCAGGTGCGATCTCCAGAGTCAAAATATAGGTACCCTCATCACTTTCTATCCAGTTTGACATCCCAAACCCTAAATACATGGAAGCAGATTCAAAATATAGGTGCTTTCATTACCTCCTATCAGTCCTAAATACATGGAAGCAGATGGTGGTTGTTCGCATGATTTCAGCCATTAACAGTTCTTATATATCCATCCATATTCTTCTTATAAAAAACAAGAAGAGTATGTCATGGTATTTCATGGGTCGAAACATTAGGATTTCTTAGTAAAAAATTCAATTTTTCGTAGGGCATAATTCCAAAGTCTTCAATAATCAATCATAATTCAAAAGTTTTCAATAATTAACTAACTACAGAGGAGAGACCAAACCCAAAATAAAGACAAACCCAAATTAGTACTTTACTAAAATACTAGTAATTTTTAACCTATGTCAGAAACTTTACAAATAAACATTGAATTACGTTGAAAAAGAAAAACTCAGACACCGTCTAAGATGATGACTTAGAAGACATACCTTCATATCCTAAGATGCTTTAACTTTATAAGGCAAAAAATTCCCAGCAAAACCTAAGGGACAAAAGTCGGCAAAAATCTGCCGAAAATGCATCTACAGCCATGTTTCCCTATCTACAAATATAACTTAATTAGATTAAATTATTTTATGAAAAAAACTTCCCATCATCTCGGCAGAACTCCCACAGAACCTAAGGAATCAAAATCTATTATAACTTTAGCACGAAAGATATCATCATCGTATTTTCCCATAGGGCCTAAGCCCCAAATTATAAGTCATGGCTGGAAGTGCACGTAAGCAACGTGAGATTCGCTGATATTCAATAATTCCATTCACCACAGTTTGAGGAAGGTTTGAGTATAAGGAGGAATTCCAGCTTTTGGTACTTAACATATACAGAAAAATATGAAATGTTAGTGTCAAGAAAAACATTAATTAAACGTGAAAATAAAGACTCGAGGAATGTTGAGCAGTCATTTTTTGCAAGTAAATCTACTGATACATTCTGCACTTCACTTTTGAGATTTAACTGAATATTCTACCTACTACTATATTCTGCTCTTCACATTTAAGATGTACCTGAATCTAGCTACTACTACATTCTGCTCTTCACATTTGAGATTTAACTGAACACCAACTAAATCTCTCACCATGATAATCTGTTTGAACTAATGTCACACCTCCCATTGCATTTCTACCTAATCACTCCAAACTACTGCTCAAGAACCGGCCAATCCAAATTGAACTTTCCCCTCATTTTGGAGAGACGTCTCATTGGATTGCGGAATAATATCTCAGATTACTCCATTTTTGACAAGGGCTGGTTTCACCCCAAAACTAGTCACTTTAGGAAGTCTTTTTACACAATAATCCAAATACACTAATAGATATATGAGCCTCATGCATGAACATAATAGAAATAAAAATTAAATGGGCTTGATTCTACCTATGACACAATGTTAAATTAGCTAGTTCCGCCCAAAATGACTATCCGCTTTTGTAGCCTTTTGCCCCCGTATAAATTCAGATATGCTTCAAGCATCTAAGTGATGTGAGACTTCTATCCACACTAAAATCTTAGTCAATCGTCTGATTTGAAAGCCATTTTGGAAGACCATCATCTAGACATTCCGTGGAAGAAATTTTGGTGTTCAGTAAACTTTTTATCTGCTTGAGTCCATTTATATGTTCTTGTGATTTTGATTGGTAACTTGACTTGATTGAGTCATCAATCCACTCAATTCATCAAGACTGTAACATTTCTGCATACCGTCCCAAAAATCAAGTCCAGAAATCCGCCACAACAATATCCCTGAAATGTACCATTTTAAACATGCTAAATCTTTGTACAATACCTACAAAAAGAGACAGCAATCTTTTTCTTGACATTATAAATGCTGACCATCCTGCCTAATAAACCACCTGGACCTGAATTCCCAAGCGATGCTGCATTCATATTCAAGTGAAAAAAAAAAAAACCATTTATTAACTTCCAAGGGAAACTATAGAACAAGAAGCTTGTGAAAATAGCCAACAGCCATTTTAATAGGTATACAACACTCCCCAGAAAATAGTTACCCATTGGCAAAACTCCGTAGAACGGATACTTGATCCTCCAATTCATTGTCTTTTCAGAATTCACTTCAGATTCATTACATTCTGACAAGCGTCCACAATTTTTGCAGTGCCAACCAAAATTTCCGTTGCCACTTCCTATTTCGGCCGTAAGTAACAGTCTTGTTCACATATATGAAATCTGTTATTTTATATATTTATAAAGGATACAAGTAGCAAGTCATAAAATTTGTTGAATTAGGATATGTTGGGAACTACGATTATCTATACCAAACAAGATCAACAAGTCCGACTAGTCCAACCAAAAACCAAAGCCACACAATACAATTCAATGAACCACGAGTAATATTATCTCAGTTCTCGGGTGATGACTAGCAGTTTTCAGGACATTTTATCTTGTTTTATGATTTTTCCATTATATGATCAAAAACCAATTCTAGACAGTTAATTATATCACTTCTGTTAGGGAGTGGATAATATTTTCTATTAGTTTTAAAAAATGGTTAAAATATCACACTAGAAAGAAAGAGCTAAGTTTTAGCTTCTACATGGTGTGCGTATCCAGAGACACGGCCAATGACTTTCGATGATTGTGATTGCCGGGAATGGATTTTGCAAGGTGGATCATTTGAGTCTAATGTCTAAAAATCCGAAAACTGTGCTCCATTTGTATAAAACAAGGAATTAAATGTGGATCTATGAGGAATATATAAGTGCAAACATATCCATGAAAAAGCATGTGCATATTCCATTTTAAGGCAAAACACGATTGCGCAATTATCCGGCCGGTAAAGTTATTTTCACGATAAGCATATTTCATATAATTTTTATTTCCCACAAAGAAGCCCTCTTGTAGCATCGATCAGACACAAGTGCAGCTTCGCTTCGACAATTTGCGAATAGTTTATTTGCCGCGATATATGATTTGGTCAAGTGGAAATCTTAGTCCATTACCACCATTAATTTGGCCACATCTCAGTATTAGGTTAAAGTTTAACTTAGTTTCTGTTTATGATACCATTTCTGCCTTGCGACCATTCTAAACGTAAAGGGGTACGCAGAAATGAAGAAACGAGAAAAGACAACAATATAATAATATTATCTAAACTGTAGTTGATGCAAGGATGAAGGCAAAAAGAAGTTGCATTGCTGATTTACCAGTTAAAAAAGAGAGGGAGTTACAGGCGATTGCTGCCCTCTTCGATTCTCTCATGTTGCCTTATTCCCAAGGTTGTCGAGCAATATCCTGAGTTAGCCCAAGTACTCGGTCTTCTAAGATACGCGCTTCTAAACACAAATAGAATCTCTCTTTTATAGGGCTGCCAAAGTCTGTCTCTTAGCGTTAGCAGTTGCTAATATTGCTGGAAGACCTGCCGACGTGCGGCGTCGGTAGGTCAAATGTACTGTTTTCACGTTTGGATTGCAGTAATATAATAGACGGAGATAGCATGAACGAGTGGTCAAGTGGAAAGAATTGAGGAGGGCAGGATAAATAAGAGCTATGACAGCTGAACGAAAAGGGGGTTTTTAAAAAAAGCCCTGGTCTTCTTACTAAAAGGGAATGGCATCCAGGCTGCTATGAACAAAATAAAATATAGAAAACTAGAAACAAAATGCAGAATGGTGGAAAGAGTGTGAAAAGGAGAATCGTTTTAACATGACTTTGTGCACATTGAGCTTGGGGCCAGTGGCCTGACTTACACAGCCTTGCTTGCGTATTTGGTCACCCACAAATACAACCTAAGTAATTTCTATTTCTATCCACATGCGGACTCCACTGTGCTAGTAAATCTCATACACTTATAGAACTCCATTTCGTATTCTATATTGGGCATAGCTTTTGCGCAGAAAAGAAACCTTAGATTAGAAAGTCGCCAGTAGTATATTCTAACATTTCTCACGCTGAGTGCGGTTATACAATTAAGAAGATACCATGATTTTGGGAAAGTGGGAATAATCGAGCAGAGTGGGACAAGCCATAGTCCCATGTGAGTTTGGCGGCCCGCTTCAATAATATAGTCACATCTAGCATTAGGGTCGCATTAGGAAGGAACTATATTAGAAAAGCATATTAGGAAATGAAATCAGTAATATAGTTCTTTTATCAAAAAGTAATGAAAAATAATTGACAATATAAATAATGATAAAAAAAATTATTATCATAATTAAAATGTCATGTTAGTTTAAAAATGAAGTACACAATATAATGTATTGCTAATATGCTACCTTTCTAATTAATTCATCCATAAGGTGCATGACATTTTTTTGCACTAGCTAGGCAAACAGGGGATGAGTTCAATGTACAAATGATGGCAAGAATATGTGGTCAATTTAGAAATATATAAACTAATCTGTTGACATTGTTAGTTTGACGCGGATGAAGTTTTATGTGGTCAATTTAGACATACATAAAACAATCTGTTGACATAGTTAGTTTGACCCGGAAGAAACTTATTATAACATTCTGTACCTTTCCATTTCTTAGGCAACTACAATGGAAATCTTAGAGTTGAAATTTCTTTTTAATTATTTTCCACAATAGAAATCTAAATCGTTGAAATTTCTTTTTAATTAATTTCTTCGCTATCTAAGTAATATTAGACGCAAAATTCAGAACCATGAGCTAAATCCACGCATTTATTGGCTTGAGTTAGTGCAATAAACACCATAGTAGATTCATGTAACATTTAGGGGGAAAAAAAGAAATAAAAAAGAGAAAACGCGGTAAAAATGACAGATATGGGGGGAGGCTTGGTTTTTAAATGAAATTATAAAATGGTTCTTAAGTTTACAGTATAGCATGGTTCCAAAACGTAAGGCTTCTTAGGTCTACCAAAACCAGTGGACTACTGTTCAGCAGCGCGTATTGGTCTATTCAAAAACCGCAGCTACAAGCCCGTGGAATTCGGTGCAATTGAGCCGAGATTCTACGAGCAGTATAGCATGGCGCTTGTTGCTTCAACCTACTTCCCGTGTTAGATGCGTGGAGTGTGATTTTGATGACCGGTAAAAGTGCACTAGCTAAAAGAAATTTTTAAATAATGTCCGGTAACTGTAGATTAGTTCATGTGGAAGAACGTCCTTTTGTCAATGGGGAGAAGAGGTGGAAAGGTCTCTGGTATTTTCCACTTTTTTTTTACTTTATTTAATGTAATTTGATATTTACCTATTTAAATTCTTTTTTATCTTTATTATTTCTATTTTTAATTAAAATGTGTATTTATTTTACTTGTATTTACTTTAATTTCAATAATATTTACTTTAATTTCAATAATCATCCTTATCATTTCATAACATTCTGTCTCCTTTCCCATGCTTCTTCACATTTCCACCTTTCATTTAAAAAAAAAAATCTCTTTTCTCAATTACCAAACCAGCCACTGTTTTTGAATGTAAGTGTTTCAATAACACTTTATTTGTTTGAGATGAAATTTATCTCTCTAATAATTTTACTTTTTCAATGCAAGAATTTATGATATACATGCATCTTTTATTTATAATTACCGATATACATATATTTTTTAAATATTAACAAATTTACTTATAAAAAATTTGCAATTATACTAGCTTTGTTAATGACCATCATGAAAAGCAATTTGGGAATTATGAAAAAATTATAAAACCTATTTTAGGCCATAATAATGGTCACTAATAAAGTTGATATAATTACAATTTTTTAAAAAATTTATGGCATATTGTTCAACACGAGTTATTTTTTTTCGAAAATAATACATGTATTCTATCTTTCTTTTTTACGTGAAGGATAACATAAGCCTCTCTCATCTTTAGAGTTGTCAAAATATCAATCTAAACCCTCAACCTGGGAAGATGTAAACATGAAAGACCTCTCTGCACGTTTTTCAAAGGGGTAGTAGAACGGCTGGTGGATGGAGCAGAGCAAGGTGGTTCTTTAACATCACATGAAAACAGCCACTAACTGTATATGCTACGACCTGCCATAGGCCTAGGTGATTTAAGATCTTCATATGCAAGATCCACCTCTGTTTAGAACCTAAGCTGCAGAGAGAGATAATTCGAGGCTTGCGTGGCTACTCCGTAAGGACGATCTTAACCATCAATTCAAATGAATGAAAGTTTGGTGTTCCTCCCACTTGAGGATGGTAAGAACAGATGTTAATGGGTTCCTACAAGAACTCGGAAATTTCTCATAACTGGCACCACAGAGGGAGCAAGACGGCTGGTTTATTATTGACGAGCCAAAAAGTATTTCTGGATTCATGACGTGTATGAAGACTTTTTGTTACGCAGAAAGTCTAATAGACACGTTTGTTACCGATCTGAAATATTAATGCTTGAAAGTTCTAATTTTATTCCTGTAATTTTTTCTTTAAATAACGATCAGAGAGGGCCGAAGATAGCACCGCTAGAGAAGTCGTATCTGTCTCCTGCTGTTTTTCATCACATCTAGGGAATCCTTAATAGTTAGCAGGGATTATTCGTCAAATCCTACTTCCACGTAATTTCCTTATTTTTAACTGATATTTCAGTCTCCCAAGATACTCCAGTGCAAAATTATTCTGGCATGGAGATCAAATCTGCCTTCACAGCTTGCTGACCATTGATTTTTGACCAGGATGTGGAATTTGCAACATTTGTCATCGCAACAAACGCCTGAAAATAAACCAATGATGATTGGAATAATAATTCGTGTGAAAGTCCAACATGCATTAGATCGACTGCAAAGTCGAGAACAATTTGGCTGTTTAATACTGTATAGTTAAGGTATCCGTAAGGAACGCAACATTCATCAGCTGTGTAAGTTAGTAGGATTAAAATTTGCTGCCTGGACTTCTTATTCGACGATGTGGCTATCAGAAAAAAAAAAAGTGGGCTCACGTCTCGATCGCCGAAAGTTCCATGATAAATCTCTGAAAAATAACGATCGAAAAATTCGATATGAATGTTGGCTACGTCTTTTCTACGCGGATTGCACGCCCACAGGTTTTAGTTGCTTGGAGTAGAAGATTTTGTTT
>JAYJMB010026284.1:0-36908 GCA_036873735.1 Pouteria campechiana
CATGAATTATTTTATGTAATGACTAGATTTATTAGGTTAATGATAATATTAAATATCTTTTAAGTATTTTGATAATTAATCATTTTTATTATTATAAGAAGCATATTTATAACAAGTAATTTATCAATTTAGCATATATTATTTATCAAAATCAGATTCATGTGTCGAATGTAAATGCAGTAACAATACATGGTTTACTATTAATGTGCATCTCTTTTTAATTACTGGTTGTCTGTTATTATTATCAGGGGAAACGGTTGAGGGTTATTAATGGTGGAGTTGACAGATTACTTGGGAAGCTGAGAAGCTTTCATCTTTCTCTTTTCTTGCACAGAGAGATTGGGAAGAAGAGACGACTCTTCAGTACTTACCAAGGTGATCATGACATCTTCCAGTTCTTCTATTAAGTTGATTCAAGGTGAGAATAATGATGCTGCTTTTATAAAGAGATGTCTAATTCTTCAGGATAAAAATTAAGCAGCTAAAGGTTGATTTAGCTTCTGTTAAGGGTAGTAATCTTTATTTTACTCATCTCTTAACTAAGAACTCCACGGCTTATATGGAGGTCGTAGAACGTATTGAAGATTTGGAGACAAGGTTAGCCAAAGCTCACCAAATGGTTAAAGAGTTAGAAGTAGTTGTTGATGTTTTAACTGATTAAGTGTTTATACTTTTTGATTTGAACTCTTTATATGTAATATTATACTAACATTTGTGATTTTACACATTCTGGGCTTTTATGAAAATTTAAGTTTAGTGATTTATGTTATTTATAGAATCGTTCTTCTAGTTGGTTAGACATTGGATGTATATCTTTTATTATATTTCATTCATCATTGTTTAATAGTGATAATGGATGATTTTATTTTGTCTTATTTGGGTCTCTAAAATGTGAAGATCTATTTCCTATTTAAGCTATCAAATAGATGATTTCTTCCATAAAGTTTATGTATCTTTTGAAAACTGGTTGTGACCCTTGTATTCTATAATATTTAGTTAGACAGACAACATATGGGGTTAACAATTAGGCAACAATGGAGCAAGAGATAAGTGAGGAAAATAGTCAAATTCACTTTTTGAAAGAGGAGGTGAGACAATTGAAAAAGAAATTAGAGTTTGCTAAGAAGATAAATGTCTCTACAAATCTTCTTTTAACTGAGCAGTGCATAGCTTATTAAGAGATTATAAATAGAATTAAGGCTTTGGAGAAGAAATATCTAAGACTCAGGACAGAATTATAGAGTTGTTAGCAGTTATTGAAGTTTTAAAGGAGTAACTATTTTTAATTTTCTTTGTTAAATGCTCTGAACTTATTGGTGGTTGTTAATATTTTAAGTAGGTAGAATTTTTTGGATGTTTAAATGTTCATGGAATTTTTTTTTATGTTAGAGATTTTTCTCGTGTGTTATGATTATTATTTTTATGATTTTTTTTTACTTTTTCAATTCTGATTCTTTATGTGAGATTAAGCCTATAAGCATTATTATAGAAGGAATGACTAGAAATGGTATTCCTATTCGAGACCTTAAACTATAAAGTTTCCCAAACAGGCTTGACAATACCTTAGGACTGTAATAATGTTAGAATTTTGATCAATTTAAGATCGTTTGTCATGATTTGGCTCAAAGCAATAAATTCAACTTAATTAAAATCCAATGCAGTTCATTTAGAGGCATCTAGAGTATATAACAATTAAAGAAATATAATCAAGTTTGATAACTTATCTCTTTTGGCACTTCTCTTCATAGATTTCTCATTGGAGTTCATGAGTATTGTTCTCAGTCTTGACTAAGCATTTAGCTTCTATAAGCCCTTGATGCTTCATCTGAAGAATGATGTTATTCTGGGCAACTTGATTTACTCAATCATTTCCTTGCATCTAGAATTTTAACTTATAGGCTCTTTTGCTTGGATTTGTGAGCTGAGCGAAAGGTTCTGATATTTCATTGATGTCTTTTTTCTATACTCAACTCAAGCCTTCCTGCATACGCTTAAAATATTCTTGCATTATTTCTTCGTTAATGAGTTCAAATTGATATGGACATTTATTGCCAATATATTAGTGTAAAAGTTGTTTTACTCATAATAGTATGTAGAGAAATAAGATTATAGATTAAAGTAGTTTTCATGAGTGAACATAATAAGCGTTTGCTTTAATCAACCAATGAGTTATTTAAGCTAGCACAGATATGAATTACCATTAACCTTATGTATTAGATCAACTCACCTCAAATAATTTTGAGCATAATCTTTTAGTTTCATTATTTTATCTTTCTTTTAGTTATGTGTCTTTTAGGCATTGTTAGTTTTAGGTTATTTGTTGTTTGAATGTTACTTTTCTTACTTCCTGATTATCTTAGAAGTTTTATTTTATGTTTTTTGGAGTTTTATTTATCTTAGTGTAAATTCTATATTCATGAATGATTAGAGTATATAAATGTAAACTATACTATAGATGATTTTTTTATTTCTATAAATATACAGTTAACTAATCAATTAAAATTTTAATTGTGACTTTTAATTTTTATAGATGAAGTATAAGAATGAATAAGCAGAAATGCACAAGTATAGTTTCAAAAATTAATTCTTAATCAATATATAAATGAAGGTATATAGACAAAATTTTAACTATAAACTCTGTTTCTCATGAAATAAAATTCAGAGAGTAAACTTGATTTCTATAAATGAATATGTAAACATGACTAATTAGATAAAAATGTACGAATGTAAATCTAATTCTACAGGAATATTATTAATCAAAAGAATTGAATGTGAGGGTTAAATTAAAAGCATGTACATAGACTAGATAATAAATGTAAAGACTAAACACAAATACTTTATTAACAAAAGAATGAATTGAAAGAAATGCACAAGTAAATATTTTAAATTTTTAGATAATGACACTTTTAAAAATGATGTTTGAATTTAAGTATCATACTGCACTTGCCTTTCCTTTTTATTTTTTTATTTTAGAGGAACTTGGTATTTCATCGGATTTTCATTTAGTTTCTTTAAACCAAGTTACCCTTCTTTTTCTTCTTCTTCAGGAGTTTATTTTCTCCTTTCATAGATTTCTTGTACTCAAGTTAGTCTAAATAATAAAACAAAGTCATGTGTGAGTGCTAAGTGTTTTTGCCCCTTATTAATTTGTCTTTGGCTTATCTAAGATATCTCATATCAATTCATAAGCCAAAACATCCTTGTAAATGGTGGGACAAAGAGCATATAATGAGTTTTTAACATTTTCAGCTCTGCTCACGTTTCATCCTTGCTTATGCCAATACAAATGATTTTTCATAAATGAAAATTGTTTGGCGATAAGAAATATTTCCAATCTCCTTTTCAATTATATCTAGTTTAATCTATCAAAAGTTTCGAAGATGGAAGATGGACTACTCTTTGAAAAACATAGAAGATGACATTGTTGGGTAAGCCAAATGGATCACTATAATTATTTATCTAGCCTGCTCTAATACCACTTGAAGAATCCCATAAGATGGCTTAACCTAAGAGGGAAGGGGTGAAATGGGTAAATAAAAATTTATTACTTAACCCTTGTTGGATCATTTCCCTCTTTTCGTGCTTGTGTTTGGTGTGGTATCAGATGTATAATAGAAAAATGCATGAAGAATAAAACAGACTGGCAAACACACACACACATAGACAAGACGATTTTTATAGTGGTTTGTTTGTCTTGGCTCAACTGAAGTTGCACTCCCTTCTTTATTCATATTACCTTTCTGTCCTCAGACTAGTCCAATCTTCTAACTTTGTTTATCAGATAAAGTTTTTTTTTCTTTATGCATGATTATCTGGGTGGCAATTTCTTCTTTCTTCCTTTATCTAAGTATTTGACGAAGCATCTTCTTCTTTCTTCATCTCAGACAAGTTTTCTTTGGTCAATGTAGATAGCTCAAATTTCTCAAACAATTATGCTCTTCGATCATGGCTTCATCTTTAACTTCTTATTTTGCATTTGTTTATTGACATTTTCTCATTGAGGTTGACAGACAAAGCAAACTCGTTATAGTGCATCTTCGAAGCTGTGTTCATCTCCTATTGTTTAGGTTCGCGGAAGTATCTAATGCAACCTTCTTTGTTGCTTGTTTCTAAACCTTCTATTTTCTTCTTCTTTTTCCACGATTTAGTATAGTTCCTTTAGAACGTAGCAGATAGTTGTGACGGTTTGATGCAGACGATCATTATCCTGCACTTGAACTTTTCTGCACCCTCTACGTTGTTAGCTTTCATATATATAATATCATAATATATTTTATCCTCATGTGATTGTATCATTTTGATAAGCACGAATAATATACATTTTCATTAAATGAATAATATGACAGCTTAAGAAATTATGATGCTTAGTGTGTTTTAATCAAATTTATGTAGTAAAGATTAATTAATATTTATGATGTGTGCATCATAAAGTGAAGACTGTATGCTTATTTAATTAAACATTCATGATTAAATATTTATATTAATTAGTTATTATCAATTCATAATCATACATATGATCGTTAGAGATTTAAGTATACAGGTTTTCACCTCGCACTATCGGGGCCGATGCGGAACGCTACCATTTCCCTTCTCTTAAGGAAAATCTTATCATAACCTTTTAAGAAAAATGTCCTGCCTAAAATCCGACAGAGTCTACCCTATATTATAGACATTTATACCTAATTTATATGCATGAAATTAAATAAAATGTACATTTCTTTTCTATAAAACAACAGTTATATCTAAAATACATAGACCCAAACCCACAGCTCCGCCCAAGATCAGAATTGGTTCATGATGGCACTGTTACACCCGGAATTAATACAATTCCATATACAATCTCATACTTAAATACTTTACTATGACATATCATACATTATTTATAATTTGATACAATTATACAATCTCATAATTAAATAATAAATTACAAATTAATGGGATTCCAATCCCAATTTACCATAGCATCATAATAATGTCTTCAATTCTTATGCATCAATCCCAACCCACAGTTGGAATTCTTTACTTATCCTGTCAGCTAAAAAAATAGATTAAGAAGGCATGAGTCGAGGTAACTCGATAAATAGGCAAAAATAGAAAATTATAACAAAGCATAATCAATTAGAATACATGTTCTAACTCAGAACATGAATCATATGATAGTATAATGCATACATCCAAGATACTCATGACCTTTTCCATTCCATACACGATACATGCCCTTCCGGCGTATACAACTACAGCCATAACCATGGTGTACTTACATCTCATCCCGAGATGCATAACACAAAAACAAACATACCATGATGCTCAAATCCTCATACTGTCTATACACATCCTAGGCCATTTAGGTGTATAATGATATATAGTGTCATTCCGGTACTTTAGATTACATTCGAGCCACTTTGGCTCATCATACCACAATACACATCATATAGGCATCTCATATCGTCATACATACCATGCAAGCACCACATATCCAATTGTGCTATACAGGCATAATATTATAATTGTGTCTTCGATACACATTACATCATTATACATATCTATATTATTATGGAATACTTCTCATTCCATTCATACATACAATTATATGATATATCATGCCACTTACACAACTATGGGATATCACTTATCCCATCTTTGTCACCCGTTAACAATATCACAATAGGGAATTATACTTTTCCTATTAATTCATATAATGAAAACACATCAATATAATATATTATCAAATCTTAGCATGGGATATAATCATCTCATCTATTCTTTCCATATACACGTAGGATATTCCCTATCCTTTTCATATAGACATCCATACACAAGAATAAGCATATTTTGGGATTCTCTCTATCCTCATTACTCACATGTTCATATCACATGTAAAATACCATGTATTTCAATTCCAAGGGATACTTACTATCCCTAACATTCATATATAACCAATATAATATAAAATAAATCTGGGAATGCACTACCTCATCAATCCAACATGCATAACTTTATGCATACAAATGTTCAGCAATACACATATAAACATTCATGGGATACTCCATGTCCCCAAACATTCATGCATTAGTCATACCTGACAAACATTCATCTTAAACAAGTACGGGATATCCATAATCTCTCATACAAAATTAGTTCATAACTAAATACGAGATAACTACTATCCCCTATCCAAAACATACATGCCCGGAATTAACCATGGGATATATTTCATACCCCCATTCATACATTCAATAAACAGAGAAGGCAACCTACTTACCTTAGGCCTTTAGCTCCAAACCACTTTTCTCTCACTCTGTCTTTTCATCCTTCTTAGATCATCCTATATAGGGCCACAATCTCATTTATTTAATCATTTGTAATTATGTATTCCATACATTATATTAATATCTCTCTTATAGCTAATCTCAAGCCATAATTTTCATAAGAAACTTTCTTGTTTAACATATTTCTCTGGTAGCTTACATGATTACCATTTAAGCAACATATAAATAACTCAATTAAGCTTTTAATCTAGTCAATTCATAAATTACATAGTCCATTCACAAGAATTCTTATTACCCCTAACTAGGGCATAATTATACTTTTGATTTCACTGGTCCAAATCACTCTATACATGTTCTAAAACATTATATCACTCCATTAATCATTTACCCTATGATTAATTCTCAAAAAATTCCTAATTTTTACTATTTATAAAAACCTTAGCTTTGAAATTTCTATAATTTCACATGTCAAATCATCATAATCATTATATTAAATCATTCCCCCATGAATTTATAAGTATATGCATTATTTTAAACCCAAAATTTCATCATTTCCTAAAACCCTAAAATAAAAAATCTAAGATTCGGTTGGGAAATCGAGCTTACCTCCTCTTTCAAGCATAGCCATCCTTTCCAAACGAAGGACCAAGCTCCCATCTCCATGTTGCACCTTCCATTTGGAGGAAATCTGATGTTTCTTCCATTTTCTACTATTTTTCATGATTTGAATGGGTAAAAATTGGGTTTAAATGAAAGATCACAAATTTTTCTAGCTAGGCGTGATGATTTCCTAGCTAAGCAAGAAATAAATTTAAATAAGGTTAGGGCATAAAAGGGGAAGAAATGGGACGAAACAGGATGAAAATGGCTTTGAAATGGAACAAAATGACTTTATAAAGTAGTGTTGCTATGACTTGGTAGCCTCCTGCCACTCTAGGCGCTTGCCGATGGACAAAAACCCCCACCGCTTCCCACAGCCTCCTGCCTCATCACCTGCTAGGATTTTAGTATGATGACTATAACTTTCTCATATGAACTCTAAATTAAGTAATTTTTATTCCATTGGATAGATAATTGTATGGGATGTAACTTTCGTGTTGACCATTTTTTCCAAATCATCCCACAAATATGTCAAAAGTTTAAATAAAGTGGCCCATCATGTTATTTTCAGCAATTCTTAGCATTTAGAGCAGCTTCAATGCATTAATCATAACTTCTTCATTTTATATCCAAATAATATAATTCTTAATTTTTTATAAAGATAATTTCAGGATCTACCACTTTTATATTAAACACTTTGTCTAAATCATCCAAATTTTATGTCAAAAGTTGGACACAAATGACATCATTCATATTTTTAGCTTTTTCACTATGTCTCATCATATATGAAACTTTTTACCCCTCATTTTCAATAATAATCCACAATTTAACAACACTAGGTATTACAACCTACTCCACTTTTCCAAAGTTATATCTTGCTTTGAGTACCATTAGTTTGCAATTAGTATATAATTATTATATTTTCTTTTAGATTACAACTCCTTTAAACACTTTGTTTTGGACTTATCAGATAGGCGCTTAAACCTTCAAAGGAAAATCCTAATACACATAATAATAGATGAAAAATAGAATAGCTATAAATGCAATGAGCACTTACTTCTTTCTTTGAAATGAATCTAAGAAAATGTGGTGTTGCCTATATATTTTAGTTTTGAATATAAGGGTTATTAATGGATTAGACTAACTTGGCCTTCCGAGCTCAAACCAAACTTTAAGTTTATTAGTTAGCATTTGAGCATAATGTTTGTGTATTAGTTAATCAAAGAAACCAAAGAAGTCCTTAGGATAATGAAGGCTCATTTTGCCTATATCAAATTTCAACAGTTAAGAAAGACATTTTTTGAAGCATAGCTTTTACAAAAAGTAATGTAAGTAAAAAGTTTTATAGTGTTTGACATAGTTATCTGAAAAGTACCATCAATGGTATTTTGTATTTTTGGCTTAAAAATAATAAAATTACTTTTGGGTATTAAAATTATCAAAAGGGACATAAAGTACTACTTAATTTAACCTACTTAGCAATAAAAGTATTTTTATATATAAAATATATTTATAATATATATATATATTATTTTATTAATATGGTAGATATTATTAAAAAACATTTCATATATCTTCTATAATATATATATATATTATATAAAATAACCTTTTATATTTTATTAAAAGTATATTAATATGTAGATATTTTTATGCGAAGATATACTATATAAATTTGTAATATTAAAACTAGTATATATAACATTTTATTGATATATAATATATAAAATGATATATATGTATATATATATATTCATATTGTATATAAGTGGAACACTTTTATGGTCAAGCTTCTTTTAGAGTAACCTCGATAATAATGTGAAATTCGAGCAGGCTATTACTTTCATCATTATCTTCTTATCTATAATAATTAAAATCATCTTGATTAAATATTCATATGGACCAAAAATTTAAATAATTTAAGATTAAATGTAACTCAATAAAATTATTTAATTATCTCATGTGAGCCAATTAGTTTTATATTTTTATTTCATATTCATATATTTTATATTTTATATTGTTTTAAAAAATTATAGCTTTATTTTTATATAAATATATTTATATTTTTATATATTTAATATTTTATTTAGATAAATTTATATTCTATTTTGTTAATAAAGTATTATAGCAAGTTATAGAAAGGTCAATAAAAGAAAAAATTTGGGAACTTTTTTGTTATTTTATTTTTCTAGAGTAAAAGCTGTTCTGAAAAAGCTCTAAATTCGAGCTTCTTTCTGGATGAAGAAAAAGTGCTTTTGTGATGGGGAGAAAGCACATTTTATTCTGAGTTAAACAGCCTACAATTGAATGAAAAGCTCTTTTGGAGGTCAAAAAACACTTTTAGTTCTTTCAACCGCAGGCCCTCGGTAACATTGTAGTTCTATTGACAAACATAAGATAACTTATATTACAAATGATCTTTTCACATGGGTTATCAATCATATTTGATCGCGTTGCATTTATAAGATTTATTCTTTTTTAATACTAAAAATTAAGAATTTTCTACGTAAGTCTTACATTGTAAAGAATTGATAAATATTAATTAATTAATTAGTTAATTAATTGAGGATTGCTTAATTGTTGGACGTTAATGTTATGATGATATTTAGTTTTTGTCTATAGACTCTACATCACTGAAACTATAGCTGCTGCTTTTTAATTTTTAATTGGCTCATCGTAACACCGTCTACGGGGCTGCCTACGCCAGGTGAGAGGTGACTCTCTGCCCAGCTGAAAACGAAGGTAGATTTTACCAACGAAACCGAGCTTAGGAAGATGCATGGCAACCAATTTTCATGGACGTCGGGTCTGTTGCATTGAATGAAAACCATGTCCATGTCATTTCAATATGTGGGATACAGATGCTAAATTTGCCTATTTTGATTCATTTGATTTTATTTATTATCTACTTAAGTTATACGGAAAAATCGTAATATTTTATCTTTTTTAGACAAAAAATAAATATTTTACTAAAATTGTAATTTCTTTGTAATTTAATATAATTAAATAATAAATATTGCAATCTTACTAAATACAGTCTAATATAATATTTTAATCATTTTTTATGATTTAGATTATGATAAAAAGTAATCAATATTTAACAAATTATTATTTTCAAACCAATAATTATAATTAAATTATTTCATTTAAAAATATTTTAAAATTTTACTAACTTTTATCTTATTCTAAATCATAAAATCATCTTAAACTATATTTAATGAAATATTGAAATTAGAATTGTATATATTTAAATATGTCAAATTACATGAAAATAAAGTTTCGTGATTTTCATCTTATATCAATATAAGATATTATTATATTTTATATATCTTCGATTAAATAATAAAAAATAAACGGGTCTGGTTATATAAATTTATGATCCCCACTGCACCTGACCCCAAGGCCCAAAACCGGACACGTACGTAGTTTCCATGCGTCGCAAGGTACCCGGCGTCCTCGACAGTGGGCTGCCACGCGACTTTCCTAAGCCCCGTTTTGCGGGCTGACCCTGCGATGGGTTTCGCAGGTAATCCGCCTGCAACTGCAAGACGTACTCGCTCGGTGATCTGAGAGCGTCCGCAAAGCTTCGACTGAGAGAGAGAGAGAAAGAGAGAGAGAGAGAGAGAGAGAGAGAGAGAGAGAGAGAGAGAGAGAGATGGGTCTTCTCAGCATCATCAGGAAAATCAAGAGAAGGGAAAAGGAGATGCGCATTCTCATGGTGTATGTCAAAGATTCTTTCTGTCTCTCTTCCTTCCCCATTTTATTCCCACTTTAAAACCTCTCTCTCTCTCTCTCTCTCTCTCTCTCTCTCTCTCTCTCTCTCTCTCTCTCTCTCTCTCTCAATCTTTCCTTGTTCCTTGTAGCGGGCTTGATAACTCTGGAAAGACAACCATCGTTCTTAAAATGAATGGAGAGGATACTAGCGTCATCAGCCCCACTCTTGGTTTCAATATCAAGACTATCAAATACCAAAGGTAATTTTCTCCTTCTCTGCCTTTCTGCTGGCATTTTCTCAATTCTCTTCTAAATAGCACGACATTCGTTTATTATTATTATTTTTGTGTGTGTGTGTATCAAAATTATTCTGCTTGATACATTTACAAAAGATACAAATTGCTACAATGCGGTATTTATTATTCTTGTTACATTTGTTTCTTACTTAGATCCAGACATGTTTCCTTTGGGATCGACTTTTAATTATGTAAAACAAAACTGTTGAGTGTTAAAATCTCATTAATTTGATATCCGAGTGATGAACTGATGTTAACTATTGGTTCTTCATGCTTTTAAAGTGACACCCACAATTTAGACAATTTAACTCAACACTACTCTGGGTACTTCTGTTTAACGTCCAAATTAACACTCTGCTACTTCTTTCTATTTTGTCTGACCAAAGATTATTTTCTCATCGTCACACAGCTAAGGGACCTATGTGACAAATTTCATGTGCTAGAAATCAAATTTCACAGCTAAGGCACCACTCCATAATCAATTTTCGAGTTCCTTTAATGGAAGCAGCTTCAACATTGGGTAGAAATGTAGCTAAACGAAGCAACATGGACTCGAGAAGAATACTCCACTTGTAAAAAACATTAAAAAAATTTGCAAAAGCATATCCCGTTTTTTTATTTTAATCAAGGGAGGTTTATGGACAGAATGAAAATAAAAAAGATATCATAACTATTTGCAAAATTAACCATAAATTGATCATTAAAATTTGTGGGCTGGAAAAATTATTGGCCAATAGAAAGAAAAAGAAAAGAAGAAGCAAGTTGGGCATCATTGAAGCAGATGGCTGAATAATCAGCAGATGTTGTGTTTTGGTTTGTCTACTTTATTCATGATTTTCATGATACCATCTTTATATGTATGCTTACATTTTTAATCTTTTTGTTTTCTCAACAATGAAAATTTCAATAGTTTCATGCTTTTTTATGAAAGTTTTAACACATCACACTGATATTCAGTTTGGTATTGCTGTTCCAGATATACTCTCAATGTGTGGGATGTTGGTGGACAAAAAACTATCCGATCTTATTGGAGAAACTACTTTGAACAAACAGATGGCTTAGTGTGGGTTGTTGATAGTTCAGATGTTCGAAGGTTAGATGACTGCAAATTAGAGCTGGATAATCTCTTGAAGGAAGAGGTCCGTTCATTTTTTTTTTTTTCATCAGTGTGCATTCTTTAACAATGGACATTCAATTTCTCCACTGAATGATTGATTTTGCTTTTGCTATCTTCTGTTAGGTTTGCTATTTTTTATGTATTTTTCTTTTGTTTATTTATATCAAATCTAGTGATTTTTTTCATTGATTTTTGAAGGTGATAGTTCTGTTTTTAAAGTTTAATATGGTCTGCCTTGCATTCTCATTGTCCTTCCACCCATGCCATCAAATCAAAGTTTAGAGGTTATGGTTTAATATATATCTAATGCTTAAAAAGAGTCAAATACGTAACTGAAACATGCCTAAGAGAAAAAAGAAATGGAGAGAAAAGAAAAGAAAAGAGAAAGAAAAAGAAGAAAACATGTAACTTAATTGTAGGCATGGATCTTATTTTTAGTGCCTTGCTTTCTTCATTTTAATCTAATGTTAAATTGTGTAGTAGACAAAAGTTCCAAAGCACTGTGTTTTCGCAGTATTCTACTGGCCCTGCCATCTCAGATGATTATGTCATCTTGTAATGTCAACTCTTGAGTCCTTGCTGGAAACTTCCTTACCTTATGAATTTAATATTGCACTAAAGCTGTCCTCTAGTTGTCAGCAATGCCTCACATTGATGTTTGCATCCAGCAGAAGTGGTTATGTACTGAATCCTTTCACTTTTAGCTATTTCAAAAGATAGCCTTCCTTTGACTGGGTTCATTGCATCATGCCCACTTGCACTCTATCAATAGGTTTGGAATCTCTTTCAGCTTGAAGTTTTGTGGCTGTGGCAACTGGCAAGTGCTAAAAACTTTCATTGGCACAAGGGCCTTGTTTAGTCTACTGACTTTGAGACGATCAAGTTGAATGGGCTAATGACTTTGGAAACTTCACGAATCAAATGGTTGGCGATTTAGATGTCTGGAAGGAGAATCAGAGAAAGCAGGAAAATTTTGACTACGGAAAAATGAATAAATGTCTTGGTGAGAGAATTCAGGAACTTAGAGAAAGCATTTTCTCATCATTACTGCAAATTTTTGGTGTTCCATGATGGCCAATTTTAGTGATATGCAGAAATGGACAACCACAATATAGCTTGAATTTTTTATTATTGCTATAGTTGTGCTCATTGTTTAAAATATCATCAAATACTAAAATAACTTGGTACAATGAAGATGGGCTCAATTGGAAAATGTCACTTGAATTGGATGAATCCCTTGGGACTCATCTGACCTCATTTTGGCTAGCCAAGCCAAGCCATAGACACAACTGGTCTGCTTTGTTGTCTCTGAGAGTCTGACACATCGTTAGATATAATCATATGGGACTTGTCTGCCAATGTTTCGAACTTGTCCTGTGGTTCATCTGAGTTGTATTGTCATTTTCTTTTGTTCAATGTGGATCAAGTCAACCATCAAAACTTGTAAATCCATGATATACATTGTTTTCCAGGATCATTTACAAATTAGGTGTAATGTTACATCTGTCTGTTGATTTTGTGCTGGAATTTCTTGATCACCTTATTAACCATCGTTGCCACTTTTGGCAGAGATTATCTGGAGCATCATTGCTGATACTAGCAAATAAACAAGACATACAAGGTGCTCTTACACCTTCTGAAATTGCTAAGGTAAGGGTATAATTAATGCAATGTTGACATTTTGTCGTTACAAAGTTATCTAATGCCCTTGGTTGAAGTGTATTTTGGACAAGGGAACACATACTACAGATTCTTTGTTAATTCAATTGAAACTTTATGAATCATTGTCTTTACTTAAAATGTCTATTCAAGCATGTTAACTGTGTAAATAGAATATTGGGTGCACAATGCTTTTGATCAAATGTTTGGTCGAGATGTGAATGGAGTGCTCATTTCATAATGTGAAAGTATTTTCTCTGTGATGGCTTGGTTTTCTAGTTGGGACATGAAAGTGGAGGAAGATAAGCATGGTTACAACAACTTATAATGTTTTCTTGCAGCTGGATCTTCTCAATAATCCACTTGAGTGCTTATGAATCTCTGGTTAGACATTTACATGGCCTAGGAGTGCCAGGCTGCCCATGTTTCTATAAATTGAATACTATGGAGAATACTTGGGCCCTTGTTTGCCTCTATTTTGATTTCTACATGGGTCAAAGTTGTATAGCCACCTTAAAAAGAAATAAATAATAAAGAAAAATATCAAAGTAAATCTTTATAATTGTTGGTGTTACACTATCTTGATTGATTTCATTCTTCAAAAATTATCACCTCTACAATCAAAATAAATTTTGCCTTCAGGTAAATGCATAAATCTGTTAGACATACGATATAGGCATATATGCCTGTAGAGGTCATTAGATTTCGTCCCAGACTTTTAGCACCCCAAGCTGTAATTTCTTCAAATTCTATCCAGTATATGCCCTAATCTATACTTTTCACGATGTTGATTGGGTTCTGTTTTTGTGCAGGTGCTAAATTTGGAAGCCATGGACAGAACAAGGCACTGGAAAATTGTAGGTTGCAGTGCATACACTGGGGAGGGTATGCTTGGGGGATTTGATTGGCTGGTGCAGGACATTGCCTCTAGAATTTATGTTCTTGACTGATGTAGTGCATACTGCATGTTAGTCTGCGAGAATTTTCATGTGCCTTTGCAAATCTCTAGAAGAAACAGCAGCTCATGAAGTGCCTGAATTTTGTATCCAACTATTTGCACGTGTATCGCAGCAGAAGTGGACCTATGTCCCCAATGTTACCAAAAATTCCAATCACTGCCAGTTAGTGTATGACACAGATGTCCTTCACAGGAATAGTTGTGATTACTTTTACTACATTGATGAGACTCCAACGGATCAGATCAATGATCTTTAAAGATTTTGGAATGACGAATCATCAGAGTTGATTTGTAGCATATTAGGTATTGAATGAAGGATCCATTCTATGCTAGCATATTTACTGTAGTTTGCAGTTTGAGCCACTGCAAGAGAGTTTGAGCCTCCGCTTCAGCTTAGCAGTCTCCTGTTGTTGTTGTTATTATTATTCCTTGAGAAATGCTCCCGTGGCAGTTCCTAAATTGGAGCTTAACTATTTTTTTCTCTTTAGTATCTTCTTTGTTGATGCTCTTTTGTTGCCTGGTAATGCAAACAACACAACATTATTGATGGGACCAGTGCTGCTGCAACCCATTTTCTGTGTTGCACTTGTTGGTCTCATGATTGGTTGCTCTCCCTGGTTGGAAGGCCCTGATGTCATCTTGTATTTTTTTCCGATTGATAAAAAGCTTGATCTCCAGATAGTCAATGGCATCTTTGGGAAACTACTTACATAAATTTATGTCCATTACTTGCGTCTTCAAATCCGGATTACCATATTTAAACTAATTTCTTGACCCAAGCTCCCATGATAGGCACGAAAAGTAGTCCTCGTTGCCATGACCAGAAACGGCTGAAATTCCAACAAATACATGCTGCCTTAGTAGCGTGCTCTCAATTCACAGGCCACATTAGTATCTGTGGAAAACTTGATACATCTGACTTCTAGCAACATATGCACATCTGCACCTTGAGGGCCACCTCGATGATAAAAATAAAGCATATTCAGACTAAAGCATCTGTTAATATCCTAGGATGGTTTGGACAGGCGTGTAAAAGAGAGAAGGTTATTAGTTATGAATTAAAAGAAATATAGATATAGAGTTAATAATGAGAAAAGATAGAATTCATGATAACAATATAAATAATATTGAGAAAAGATGGAATTCATGATAACAATATAAATAATATTGAGAAAAGATAGAATTCATATTAAAAATATAAATAATATTGAGAAAAGTCGCATTATTAGAGACAATTGATGCAGGTAAATATTATATAAAATTAACAAATGCAATTTTCTTATGCATAGTTGTGTTATTGGTTGATAATTTGAAAAGCTGGGCGGCCCTGCAACAATTCCATGCATTTAGTTGACGAGTCACCATTACTACCAAGCGGTCCCAAGCAAATGGAAAGAACTGGAGAACAGAAATAAAACAGATATATTTAAGATTGCCCTCATTTTCAGTCCCACGATCTCTACAGTAATGGATATCCTACGCTGAGAATAACAATTCTACCGAGAGAATTAGTGAACTGTGCGAACCTTTGATTTTAACAAAATTCCACAGGAAAAAATCAAGGTTTTGCAGAGATGACTTCAACCAGCAGGTTTGGTGTCAAACATTCAAGACATCACCTAGCCTTGAACAACAATAACAGAGAAGGAAAAAACACAAGGCCTCCAAGATAAATAGAAAATGGCTGAGATAAGTTGGTTCCGAATGAACAGAAGCCGAGATACTTTTGAACTTTGGCACTTGATTTCCTCTTCTGGCCAATGCATTATTTGGACTTCTTTCCTTGCTTCTTCTTGACCACTTCATCAATGTACATTATACCCTTGCCTTTGTAAACTTCAGGTGGTTTACAACTACGAACAGCAGCAGCAAACTGATGCACCCTTCCCTTATCGATGCCAGTACAGCAAACTATGTTGGGCTTGAAACAAAACACACGGACAGCTGGTGGCACAGTCAGTTCAACCTCATGACTGTAACCCAATTTCAGATAAAGCATGCGGCCTTCTGCTTCAGCTCTTGCTTTGAATCCAACTCCTACAATTTTGAGAAACCGAAAGAAATTGGCCTCCATTAACAGATTTCCTAGCTAGCCACTAGCAGTGCACTGAAAAAACAAGAAATAAATAAATTTATCAATGAAGGAAGAGACATTAAATGAGTAGTTACGCTGCAAGGAAAGAGAAGTAGACATATAAACTTCTGAATAGTAAATAGGAAAAGAAAAGACAATTGATGACATTTTTTACCTCAAAGGTTGCAACCAATAATATTACCAATAAAATATGGAATTCAGGTCCTATGCTAAATTCAAATAAAATTTTTTTCAACATGAATCCAATCTAGTAGGAAAATGTATATGAGCCCAATGATTTTAGCATGACATGTCATACAAACTGCTGAAAGAGGATAAGAGCATGATGATCGCACGAGTGGCAGCTGAGTAGGCATGATCCGTGCTCAGAATAAACTAAGAAACTTGCACAAAGGTAACCCACCACAGGAAAAAACTTGGAGGAAAGACATTAAAGAGCCTAAAGAATCACATACATTCGTGTCCCAGATCCCATCAGTTCCTTCTAATCTTACCTTGGTTAGTAAAATGGAGTCACAGGATCAAATCCCTGAAACTTAAGGGCAGTAGACGCATTAGAAGGAATAGTTGTTTAAGGTGTAAATGGTTCTTGGAGCCTAGGTGCAAGGCATGGAGGCAAGGCACGCGCCCAAGCAAAGCAAGACAAACATTACAAAAAAGTCATAAATAATCTAATTAGTAACAAAAAGCAACTATAAACAGAAATGAATAATAAACATACTAACATACATAATGTAATAACAAATTGATTTATACTGACAAATTAATACAATAGAATCAATTACAACATAATCACAGCATTAAATAATCATACACACACTGCAAAGGGGAAAAAAGGCAAAATGCAGAAAAGGAAGAAACAAAAAAAAAACAGTCATTAAAAAAAGTCTACAATGTGACAAATTAACAATGCAAACATGCAACTAAAATATTACACAATAAAAAAAGGTAGCAATAATAAATTAAGAATGCAACTACAATACAACTGCTGAACAATAAAAAAAAAGAGCAGAATAAGAGAATATTTTACATATCAAGAATAAACGGCATAAAAGGAAGCAATAAAAAAGCATTAAATCATTAACCGAGGTGGCAAAATACAAGGAACATAGGAAAATGAAGAAGAAAGAATGAAAAGAGAAAAGGCAAAAAGGGGCATTAGAGCATCCAATGGAAGTGAGTAGGTGACTGATGTTCTTAGTCACCTAAAATAGAAGAAAAACGGGAAAAAAGGAAAAAAAATGAAGAAGGATGAGGGGAAAAAAGGAAAACAAAGAGACATGTGCAAATCATATTGTGAAACAGAGAAGAAGAAGGAGAAGGAGAAACAAAATAGAAGGAATACGTTCTACACGGTCTTCTTCTTCCCTTCCTATTGAAGCCTTAGACCTTCATGAGTTCACAGTGACTCTCCTCTCTTGAGAGCTGCTGTCTGAGAGTTGAAACTGAGAGTTGAAGGGGCACATGACTCTCAGATGCGGATTGAAAGCGAAACATGATTGTTCTAGCAAAAGTAAAAGTTCTTTTCCTACTAATACTTGAAGTTAATACACTGCGTCTCCTAGCCTTTGAAGTCTTGTGATGAGTTTCACTATAGCGAAATCTTAATACTTGAAGTTAATACACTTAAGTAAAATCAAGTGCGTTGATTTTTTTTATTTATTTTACATAATATATATTTAAAATTTTATGTTATGGTTTAAACAAGACAAAAACTAAAATCTTTATTTTCTATTAATTTGTTAATTTTAATTTAATATAAAATTACAAATTTGATTAGATCTATAAACTATAAAAATTTACAACTTGATTCTCTCTTAAAATTCTATCTTAACCACAAATTTAAATACTAGCTTACTTTTTAAAATTTTATAGTCTATAAAATAATCAAATTTATGGATTTAATAAAAATATATCATTAAACTAAAATTCTGATATTCAGTATGACAAAGTTATCACGCAGTGAAAAAATAATAGTTTAACACTTTTATTAGTATATTTAATATAGCAAGTTAATATTCTTATTATTTATAAATATATTATATATAAAGAAGAAAATAACATCAATGGATCTGATTTCATTCTAATGTAAGTTAATTCAATGTTTTGAAGCAAGATGAATACTCAAGTCTTTTAGCGTAATTCATTGACGCGAATATATATATATATATAAGGAAGTTTCACCCATACTAGGATCATGCAGTTCTGTCCTAGCTCTCCTGAGTTGACTATCAGCTCTTCTACTGCCTAGATGGTTCTAGATAGCTCATAAATAGTATGATAAACTGATTCAATTATATGTCAAACATTATTGGCGAAGTTTATATTTTATATCATGATTTTGTAATCTTTCAGTGCTTTGGGTAAGATATGTCACAGTCTTAGTTAATCTTCTTGTTTAGCTCGTCTAGACTTCTATTTCTTTATTACTCATTTTTCATTTCAGGGTTTACATTTCACTTCTTCTAAGAAGCCAATGCTTGCTTTAGATATCTAAAGTGCACATTTAACGAGAAATTTAGCTAGGACAAAATTTTAGACACAATGTTTTCAAAGTTTAATCTTTGGCTATTTTCTTGTTCAATTAAATGAATGAATCTGGCTAGAAACTCCTCCACTGAACTCATCAATGACGTGATTTAACAATCCAATGGTTGGGTCAAATCCTGTTCCGTATTTTAAGTGTTGTGTTTCAGGATAGAAATACAGTAATCTCATAATGTCTTGTGATTCATTATTCTTTTTAGACATTACTGTTTCTTAACATAAAACTATTCCACGGTAAACAAAAGAATTAAAATTTTACCTTATTTGTCATATGTGCAAGATAGTCCACCATGCTTGGTTGTCATTCTTTGCTGAATGTAGACTTACACCACTTCAATTTGCAACTTAGTACTAAGAGCAAAGGAACCAGGATAAAGGAGAAAAGTTTTATCGGAGACAAAAATAGACAGTGGAGAAATACATTAGTTTATTGATTTTAAACCTTATATAGAAAACTCAAAAGGTTTATTCTTATCACAAACCTAATCGCCAAAGGTTACATATATGGAAAACATAAGATAGAAAAGCCTTATTATGTTATTTGTACGTGATAGGTTACAACCTCATACTATTTGCTGCTTTTACAACCTAAGTATTGGCACCACATGGGATGAGATACATAACACACTGGTACAATTACTTACCAGGATGGCCATGTCGACAATGCCAGCTTGCATCAGACGTCACTTCCACTGTCCATGTTTGCGGGGCTGTGAAGGTCAGCTTCATTGTTGGTTTCAGATGAAGACGCATCAGAATAACCATGCGTGACTCTGAATCTTGCATGAGTATCTCTAGCTGCTTGCTTGGTGAGCTCAGATAACGAAGTTTTATTTAGATAATACAATTTTTTATATATATTTTTATCTCATTCTCCGCTTTGCCTTCACTTTTCTTCATCTACGCACAGCATACCATCTTCGTGAATGGCTGTAATAATAATCCCATTGCAGAAGAAATGACACTGTCCATCTTCACAATCGCATGACCAATTCATTAGGCTTGAGGTTGTGGAGACCGCCCATTCTATTTTTTGAATCTTCAAACTGGCCAAAGAGTTCTTCGTTCATCTCTTTCATAAGATTTATCTTGCCGAGGACATGCAATATGTTGCATTTTTCAGGCTATAATACCCACATCTGACATGAATCATGAATCTTCTCGCCTTCTCTTTCAACTAACATCAATGTGATTTGACAAGAAAAAAACTTGGGACAATACCCTAGGCAACATAATTCATAACAAACTACCGCTGGAAGGTTGTTTAGTAGGTCATGATCATGTCAATCAATCATCAATACCCAGCTAGCCCAACATCCATAAGCCTTATATGCCACAGCTATATAGAGCCTCCCATCCAGTGTATGTAGGGAAGGAGATCCTCATTTTTCAGCACCTCATATTCTTCAAACATTTGGCATTTTTCTCGAATGGTTTACTGTCTGGGGCTAGATCCAACACTTTTTCAAACATCTGCTTCCTTCCAGTTGCCTGTTTGACAGAAGCATGAAAATCGACACCTTTTATCCATAAAAATTTTTCTAAGTAGAAGCATGAAAATCAACACCTTCTATCCATAAAAATTTTTCTAAGTATTGAACATATTCTAAGGTGTCCAAGAAGAAGTTTTATGATTATTTAAAATTCTTCTTCACCATTCCTTTCCATAATGGGAATAAGGATAGTTTATCATGTTCCGATATTTGAGTATTTTTGAGCATATCAGGTTCTTTTTCTGGATTAATATTTTCCTCAAAACATCATATCCCTGGCAAAATTAGCTAAAGATAGTTTTTTTCATCAGTAAGTGGAAATTTACTTTCCTTTTCCTCAAGCTTCAAAGATGGAATCTTCTTTTACTTCATCTTTTTCAGATCTCTCTTTGGTGAAAAAGAGATTGGTTTTTCAGCAGAATGCTTAGTAATGATCTTTCAATCCGTCTTTGAAGACCAGTTAGAAAAAGCCTGTGACTTATCACTGATCTTTTCAGAGTCATCCTCTAATGAAGGATAGCTTTTGCGAGTGTGCCTTCGCTGTTTACATTTCCAACATAGGTCTTCTTCCTGAATTGGAACCTTCTTCTTTCCTATATTTTCTTGCAATAAAATCTTGAGAAAGTACGTCAGTTATTACATTTTTCTCAGATGAAACCTATTCAATTTTAAATCTATATAACTAAAGCACACTTGTAATCTAAAGAGTCTAAATTGTCTAGCTTCAGTAAAATTAAGAGTCAAAAGCCTCGTCATATATGTAGAAGTAATTCTTACCATGAACTCTTTAGAGACAAGGAAAATTGAAAATGCTTTTGTCCATTTTTAACAACTAAAATTTCCTTCTCATGAATGGGATAATTTATCTCATGTTCCTTAAAAGTTCTAGACTAAGAGTTACTCACTTCTTTTAAGTTACTTTTTTTCTTAAGGCACATTCCCCAGTGTTCATTAGAAGCATCAGTCTCAAGGATAATTCATCATCTTTGGTAGATAGTGCAAGTTTTGGAAGATTCTGCACTAATCCTTTAATAATTTGAATATTTTGAGTTTCCTTTTTTGTCCATTTGCATTCACTTTTTTCAAAGATCAAGGCTTGTATAGCCTTAAGATGATTGAATAAGTTTTCAATGAATTGATGGGCATAATTTATTAACCCACAGAACCTTTGTACCAGCTTTTTGTTTGTCAATTCATCAAGAAAGCTTTGTGCCATGTGATCCTATAATTGAATTCCATTAGATTCTAACCGCAAACTAAGAAACTCAACTTTAGTAGTTATCCACTCAATC
The DNA here is from genome assembly GCA_036873735.1 of Pouteria campechiana. NCBI lineage: Eukaryota > Viridiplantae > Streptophyta > Magnoliopsida > Ericales > Sapotaceae > Pouteria > Pouteria campechiana. The sequence goes on from JAYJMB010026284.1 coordinate 22,041, forward strand.
TTTCTTTTTGAGAGAATCATTCCTTTTAAGAATACATCACATATTGTATACAAATGCCTTTTGTGATCTTTTTCATTCTTAGAGAATACAAGCACATCATCTATACAGACAGTTGTGTACTTGTTGTGATTTTGTAATGCATCATCCAATTTTCTTTGAAAAATTTCCAGTACATTCTTTAATCCAATTGGCATAATTATTCATTCATACATCCCTTGTGGTGCCATGAAAGTTGTTAAAGGGATCGAATGCTTTTACATATTAATTTGTCAATATCCACTTTTTAGATCAAATTTGGAAAAGATGGTTGGTTTTCCCATGCTCATTTTATTTATTAATGCATTTGCAAATGGTATTAAATAAGCATCATCCTTAATACCATTCTTGCTTTTCATCGTACATTTTCTGCATGGTTTATTGCCATGAATGTTGGTGACAAGTGAGGACTAAATGATTTCTGTATTAGTCCTTTTTTAAGTAATTCAGGAATTTGTTTTTCAAATTCTTTGATCATCTCAATTGAGTAAGGAATACTTTTACTCCTTGTAACTGTAGATGGATCTTTTAGTTCGAGTCTAGCTTCTAGCCCATTCAGACTCCATAATTTTAGTGGATTGTCACTAAACTTATTCGCCAACTCACTAACATAAACTTATTCGCCAACTCACTAACATAAACTTATTTGCCAACTCACTAACATAGGGTGTATGTTTTTCAGTAAACAACCCAATGCATAATTTTTCTAGTGAAATAATTTGCATCCATCATGAATTATTTTCATTGTTTTCGCTTTTTCATGTATGGATCCACCATCTTATGCTGCGAAATAGGCTAATTCACATGGTTGGGATGGACATTCTGGAGAACTTTTAACCGGATAAAATCCAGATTTTAATAGAAGCTTAGGGGTTAAGCTTCACTGAATTTCAATGTTTCCGATTGATACAGAGTTTTTATTCTGTATAAAAGGAAGACATTCATCTTGCAAAAGGAAAGCATTTCCTAAAACCATGTTTGCATCTAAATATGGAAATGCAAACAATTGTTCAATTTTTTTATTCAAAATGGAACATCATGAGCCTCATGAGTAAGCCATTGATGCTCAGCACCTGCCGCATTTATCCTAACAAGTTCTTTTAGTTTTTTTTTTTCAAAAGACTTCAGGAATGACATTAGGTCAATAGGCGCTAGTAGTAGCTCCTGTGTCTATAAAGGCATCAAGTTAATAAGAATGATAACCTTCAAATTTAGAAGTGAGAGAGATATAGGTGCTTATGGTTTGCTGTTTGTTTTGTTTGAAAAGTCTTATACTTTCTATTTCTTCAATCAAATTAGAATGTGAAATCGTTCTAATTTTTTCCTTTTCCTCATAGACTGGTACATTGACCTTTTTGTAGCCAATTATCTTCTTTAACGAGGATGATGAGGAAGAAGCCGAATCATCTTGTGATTCCATAAACTGTTTGGGTTGATCTTCAAAGTTTTGCTTTGTACTTAGTATACTACTAGTACTATGTCATCTAGAGCTAGACGGCTCTTTATTTATTATCATAAAAGAAAAGTTTCTCCTTCTATCATTCAATACCAAGAGAATTTTGTCCCTGGACTATCAGATTTCAAGCCTTTTAGTTCCCTAGCCATCAGTTTAGGATTGTCCAACACCCAAGATTTTGGCCACAAATTTGTGTGGTAGAACGAACTTCCGATCAAAGCGACTTAAATCTTCCATTGCTACATCAAATAACTCTGTCACATTCGAAGTTATTTTTATCCTAGGATTTGTTGTATTTATTAATCAATTTACAATGCTAGTATGGTACACTAAATGTTTAGTCATTGGATTCATCCCTTTAGGATTGTTTCATATACCAAGTGTAAGGGAATTAGCTAATATGGTAATATATAGCCATCATGAATTTTGGTTGAGCTTTAAACCATAAAGGTCCTTCATATAAATTTGCCTGTATACCGCTTATTAGCTATTCAGAAAATGAGTTCCATCTTTTATCTAAGACAGCCATTAAAACCAGACTATCACGTCCCATGGCAAATAGGGGGTATTAGTCCTACTTGCACCATTCCAATATGGATAAAGTAAAAAGATTTCTTGCTTTGTTTGCAAGTTTCTCTAGTCTTTTGAATATCCAATAATGGAACATGCAACTTTTCCATTTCAGTTTTGGAAACCATAGCCATTGCTTCACACAGGTCTACCACAATGGTTGATTCAAACCTGAACATGCATCTATTTTTAGCAGTTTCCATTCAGATACTGATGTTGACACATCCTGGGTGGTTCATGTAACATTATTAACCATCCACAATCAAGAGGAACAAATTCTTCATCTTGATACTCAAATTGTCCAGTCATCATAAAAGACTGATCAATCTCAAATGATTTGTAAGCATGTTCTTCATCTGTGGTATAATCTGTTTCCACCTCACATACTGATTTGTATCCCAAATCCAACTCCTCTATATACACTGGTGCTTTCTGTTCTCCTTTTCAGGACAGGAAGAAACCTTAGACTTTTCTTTCCACATATGCAGCAGCAATTACAACTGCTCAAAGGTTTGCCTTTTGGACATTTTGGTCTATGCCTGTATTTTTTTCTCTAAGGCTTTAGTTTGGTCTTCCAAAGATTGTTGTTCCTTCGGATTCCATCTTCTCATCATCCTTTTATTTGAGAACTTCTTTTGAAATCTCCTTAAATCATTTTTAGATATCTTCTTCTTCTAATATCCTAAAAATCATTGCTTTTTGGAAACTGAAGTATTCATCCTAGCTTTTGGCTTTTGATAGCTTCCTGTAGGATAGACGTATCTAAAAGATACTAGCTGCATCTTAGCACGATAGCTTTTATCCAACAAAGGCAATTGTTTAGCATTTCATTGGATAGCTAGTTTGAGACAAGCCTTATGCATGGCATAACTCCCTGCGTCTATTCTTCCTCCTAGACCATCAACAATTTTTCCTTCTTCTAAGAGTAGATCAAAAGACTTGTGCCCTACTTCTGGCCAGCTTCCAGGTAGCTTATAAAATAAGTATTTTGTCATGTTTATTTGATCAGCAATGGTTAATGTATAGTAGTATTTTTGAAATTTACACACAAATTGATCAAAATAAGACATGTCACAAATCTAGAGTTTTGTGATAGATATCAGATTGTTTTCATCTTCTAAGCTGTTGCTACTGACCAATATGCCACAAAAATTCCTTTTTTAGCTCTCTGATGACAGTTGCTAATCCTCCATCTATCGTAAGTATCTTAAAAATTTTGTCATCAATTTCCAGTTTCTTAAAGCATCCCAGAATTTTCATGCATTTCTCATTAAGGTTGATATTACAAAATGATAGGTTGTTTCCGCATCCATGGCACTATGCTTTATAGCTCTACTGGTTTGAATAGCCCATTCATCTATAACATCAGAGGGTTTTAATGCATAGTCTGCGTTGAGATAGACTCCAATATCACTGACTACTTGCAACCTGACTCCCCCCAAAATGAATTCCGGTCTAGTATAATCAGGATAAGTTGGTTAATAGCTGGTGATATTTCCTTGACTAGCCAACTCCAAAAAAGTTGTGGCATTTAATTTGGAAGACTTGGACAATACTTCAAAAAGACCTAACTCCTTTTGACATTCTACAGTCGTCTAAAGTACAAAAGTTGTTCTAGCTTCTTGTCCTTTTGGATCTAACACAAATGGAGTAGAAAAAGACTCAAACTGTTTTAACGGATCTGACACTCCCCAAACATGTTCTTTTTCTTGAACCACCTGCTCTTATAGATTTAACTCTTCATTAATTAACTTAGAGTGTTCTTTAGACAAGAGCTCTCATGTTTCAGCATCTAATCTTGGATGTCAAGCATGAAACTGAGTTAACAATACATGAATCCTACCTTGGTACCTTGGTGACTACTGCTAGGGGTTTCATCACTAGAACTATGGCAAGATCCAGCCATGTTCTAGGTCGATTAAGTTAATACGATCAGAATCCTTTCAGCCAGGCTCTGATAACATATGAGAGTAGAGCAGCAGCAAATAGTAAAATAATGAATATATATATATATATATTATGAAATTTAATCAGACTCGGAAGAGGAAGTTTTGCCCGTACTAGGATCATGCAATTCTATCCTAGCTCTCCTGAATAGAATATCAGCTCTTCTACTCTATCTTCTTTCTAGAGCTTCTATTACCTGGATGATTTCAGACAGCTCATCGATAGTAAGATTAACTTATTCAATTAAAAGTCTAGCATTATTAGTGAAGTTTATATCATGATTTATTTTGTAATCTTTCAACGCTTTAGGTAAGATATGTTACTAAGCCAATCTTCGTGCTCCACTTCTATAGACTTCTATTTTTATTACTCATTTCTCATTTTGAGGTTTATAACTCACTTCTTCTTAGAAGCCAATGCTTGCTTTAGATTTCTAAAGCGTATAATGTATGGGAAGTTTAGCAGAGACAAAATATCTGACAATGTTTTCAAAATTTTGTTTTTGGTTGTTTTCCTGTTTAAGTAAATGAATGAATCTGGCTAAAGACTCCTCTACTTCACTCAGCTCATCAATGATATGATTGAACAATCCGATAGTTGGGTCAGATCCTGTTTTGTGTTCTGAGTATTGGGTTTCAGGATAGGAACACCATGATGTCATAGTGTCTTGTAATTCATTATTCTTTTCAGAAATTAGTGTTTCTCAACATAAAACTATTCCAAGGCGAACAAAAGAATTAAAAATTTTTTCAATATAAAATCGATTTTAGGAAAGCATTGAAACATGCACCTTGCGCCATGGTTTTGAATATCAGTATTGAACCTCATATCGGCTACTTGAAAAACTTACACGATATGGGCATATTGGTACTATATCAGCTTGTACCGGATAGATTTTTTTTTAACTAAAAATTTATAATAAAATATATATATCTAGAAAAAAGAAACGTATTAAGAGATACAAGAATATATATATATAATTCTTTTGTATTTTGCATATATAAATGATGGTGTATCTGCCCTTTTTTTCTTAAGAATAATTATTATTGCCTCTCAATTTAATTGGTGCTAGTTATCGACATTTAACTCAAATTTTTTGGACGAAAGTGACTAGCATTACTTTGAATATATTTTACATGTTATACACTAACCAATAAATAAAATAATCACTGCTTCATTTAAATACTCAAGTTCGATTGAAAATACAATTTGTTACTTTTGTAATCAACCATATGATAGGGAAAAATAATGCCAACATTTGTAACATTTTAAAAACGAAACATACAATTTCTTTTTTACTTTCAAATCTTAAAATTAGAAAATTATCTAAAAGATGATATTAATTTTCAAAAATATTACAACACTGAAAAGACACTTAAAGCATATTTTTATTTGTCCAATTTACTCCAATTATTTCAAAAATATATGTGCAAGGGATGGGAATGGAGCTTAGAAGGAAAAAAAAATGAGATTTTTTCTCTCTCAAGTGAGCCGATACACTTTGCCGATACAGGTACCATATAGGTTGATACACCCTTGTATTGGCTAATATGCCCCCCATATTGGCTGATACAACCTCTTTTTTTTATCAACCTAACCAGATCAAACTTGTATTATGTATAGAGAAGGGCTAATATGTAATTATGTATATAATACAGGCAGATCAACTGTATCATATTGGATTTTCAAAACCATACTTAGGCTCAACATAAAAAGCACCAAAAAGCATCCATGCATGCACTTCATAGAAAGTGCCTCAACTTGCCTATGTCCAGGCACATAGCTTGCACCCTGCTGTGCCTTGTGCCTAAGCATGCCTTTAACAACTCATCATGGATGAAAGAATTTTAGTTGTAGGGCTTTTCCTTCATATATGGTGGATTATAGTGTAGTTAAACACTAAAAAGAGGGGAAGGCTCAGTAGAAATAAACTACAACTATATAACAAAACTTTTGTTAACCAAATACCACATTTCTTTTTGTAGGCAGGCATGACTAAAGAGAGAAATGCTCTCTGCTAGGGTAGTCCTGGTAGTTGATCATGCTTGTATTCATGTATTGGCATAGGGAAGATGTTATGTACTTCATAAGCATTTCATGTGTATTTCCCTTTCTCTATACTTATATGGAGTTCTATTTAGGAGAAGAATTAATATGTTGATGAGAAGGGCATTTAGACCCATTTGAAGCCAATTCTCGACTTTTATTTCTCTTTCCCTTTATACTCACTCATTTCCATGCAAATCCCCTTCTTCTTCCTCTCTCTAAATCTCCTGCAACTCTTTCATCTCAACTCCATTCTCATCTTCTCTGGCTTCTTCTCAAATTCTCTCTCTTCTACTTCATCTCTTCTTCTCCCTCAAATTCCTCCCCAGTTACATTCAAAATCCCTCAACTCCCCAGATCTACACCTCGGATGTAGCAATCTACATCTAGGCAAGGCAAAACATGGCCAAAATGCGTTGGTGTGTCTTACTAGCTCATTTTTTATTAGTATATTTGTTTAAACATAGACTCTTAGCAAGACATGGGCTGTCGAACATGATTAGCTTATTAATGTTAATCAGGATTTGACACTAGCCGATGCTGCAACCATTGATTGCAGCTGAAAACAAAGTGGATATAATTATAGCAATAAAATGACATGAAAAGGGAATAATGCCAGCGTTTCACAAATTTAATATCCTGTTTCCATGTATTGTAACCCACAGGAAATCAAGGATTAGTAGTCCTATATCTATATTTAAAATAATAATAATAATAATAATCGAAAGGAAGCTGATGGACCACGATTTAGGATAGGTAAATTGGATATTAATTGTATATACTCGCTTGAAAAAGACCCGATAACAAGCAGAGCATCCTTTCCCATTTCATCAACTTGAAAATAAAAAATTTCCTCCTCTTGGTAGGCCCTGCTAAAGAGTGACCCAGATTATGTAAACACTTCAGTATGTACTCTCACTGTCCAGATTCCTGGAAAAAAGTTGGTGACATGACCAAGAATTTAAGTGAAAGATTGAAAATTTGAGGTCATGAATTGTAATTTTCAACAACCAGGCTTTCAGAGATGATATAGTTATCTCTAATGATTACATGCTTTGTCAGTTCTGCTAAAGGGTAGGAAGGATGAGGAGCTAGGCTTCAATGATTCCTCCTATGAATGAGACAGGATGTTTAAAAAATTGACAGGCATTCAGGCAACGATGGCATGCATATTTCATCTGAATCACCACATCCATCAAACCTCTTGGAAAGTAGATTGCAGATGGATGAACGTAAGGCACTTATTCATGCAGACTCTTGGAAATTGGTAAGATCTTAAGTCCTAAAACACGAGCTTTGAAATTTCTAAACCGAGACCACAATGTATGATCTATCATAGTTCTCTGTGAGAAAAGGTTTTATATCTTCAGTGCACTGCATTAGTTTATAATATTTGCACCCCTTTTCTTCTTCTTAACTTTGGTGCATTGGAAAGAGTAGGTGCAGTGAAATAAGCACTATAGTAAAGTTAAAATACCATGTAAACTAACTGGAAAGACCACGATATATTGCTGTCCACACCAATGGCTGAACCAGACAAAAAATGATTACTAAATCACAATAATTTGCATTATCAAAAGCATTAGGGCTGGTAGATAAGGTTATTCGTATTTGTTGTTAAGCCTGTCAATGGTCTAAGCCAGTTCATTTGGTGTTATCTAGACGGAAGCAAACAACCAGGGCAGTTGAAAAACTTGATCTGAAACCATTTTCAAGAACTATGGATGTTTTATTGGTTTGATATGAAATCAGAATGGGTTTTGTTTGAGCAAACAATGGCCTGTTACATTTTTGAGGGGGACCCAATTGGCACCTTTTTGTATGTTCTATTAAATAACACAAATGTTGATGCTGGCACACAAGCTATTTTTGGGGCAGAGTTAAACTTTATTTTATCCCTTCTTTTCTTCTATACGAAAATAATACAAAAACTCTGATATCTAGCCTTTTCACCTAACTAATCAGAGGCAAAAGGAGTACTACACCCGCCCCCCTAGAGTTGAAGAACCAACTGCTGAGACTGAATATCAGTCTTTCAATGTAAAGATGATGTTAGATACAGCTGTTTAACAGGGAAGTCCATAAACTGCTACTACTAGAGAGAGAGGACCTCATGAAAAGGAATGTTGGCAAGCCTATTGCCGTTGCTGTCACTTACAAAACTGGGATGGACAGTTGCTGTTGTAGCCGATCTGCACCTTGAACAGAAAGATGAAATGGCCCACTGGGCACCTTATTGATGAGAGATATCTTCAACTTCTGTGTGTGAAATAGCAGTGGCTCGGAAACAGTAAAAAAAAAACCTACATGGAAACAGTAGGAAGCCACCGCAGTAGATCGACGTGTAGTACTGTGCACTAAGCATCCATAATTTCTCAAGGGTGTGATGCATGTTGAGAACTCAGAAGAAATAGGGTAGTGCTAGGGCCCCTTTTGTCATCAAACTAGTGTTATTAGAACCCAACTGAACCAATAATTGACAAGCCGGCACCTGTATCAGTTTGAACCAATTCAACCGGTGGATCAAACCAGATTGACCCATGCCACCAGCATTATAGATTTATAACGTGATAAGAATTTCAAAATTTTAATATTATATAAATAGTAACAATATTTTAAAAGTTTTAGTACTTATGTATTGTGTATAATACACATGGAAACATTTATAAAACAAATAAGAACCTACTATAAAATGCTTAAAATGAAAGAAAAAATAGCATAATAATAAAACGAAATGATTTTCTCCACATGAAATTTTCATTATACATAAGAAAAGCAGCTTAAAACAGTAGTCACAGACCATAATAGGTAAGCCAGTGGGCAACGGTCATAACATACAGGCAACAAAAGAAAGCTTAGACAAAACTGAACCTCAAACTACACACACAAAGACAAGTAAGCCCATCTAATTCCAAATATAAGCATTGCAATTTTACCCTATTTGGTAGCTTTCAACTATACTAATTAGGCTTTGAGAATCTCAGCTTTGAAGCTAGTCTGAGTTTTTGTGTATGACACAAAAATGAAAATAAACTATCAAAATTTTAAAATAGAAAAAACTTGTGCCCTTTCACAACCCAATTAACCATTCAATGAATGCAATGATCTTCATAATCTACCATTGGCAAACCTATTGGTGAATGGCCAGAGACATTCTCCCAAGTGATTCAATGTTCCCTAATAAAGGGATGGAAGGCCCTTCACAATGTAGAGTTTCCCAATCCCCAAATGGAAAGGTCAAGAACATTCAATCCAAGCGATAAAAGGATGCATGCAGACAGCCACATTCATGTTTCAATAAAAGTAATAAGAAAAATAAAAAAGATAGAAAACAGAAAACCAATCACAAGAATGGATTTTTTCAGCATGAGAGAAAGATACCGAAGGTAGATGGTATTGTCCAAGGAGATGGAATCGTTGAAGGTAAGAGATTTTAATAAGTGTCTTCAATTCTACCAGGGGCCGGAGAGAGTTACCGAAAGAGGATATAGTTGTCAGAGATGGATAAAAATGCCTGAGGAATATAGCGTAGCCCAACGGTCTCTTTTGTGTTGTTGTTGAAGGCAACAACGATAGGGGTGCCACTCAGGTTATTCGGGATCAAGTTGAGGTCAACCCTAATCCTAACCCAAGGTCTAAAACCTCAACCCTAATCCTAACTCAACCCTAATTTTAAAACCTCAACACTAATTCATATTCACTAGGTCAAGTTTAGGTCGAATTCGGGTTTTGTGAACAAGTAAAAAAAAAATGACTATTCAATTTCAACCAGTGTTATTAAAACCGAACCAACTAGTTCGACCGCCAACCAGTCTTAGCACTGATTCAATTAAGGCCGGTCAGGTCTAATGGTGAAAAACCGACAGAATCAGATGAACCGTAGTTCAACCGATGAATCAGATCGTCCTTAAAGTAAAATAAAATATACAAAAACAAAAACAAAAATGGAAAAATGCCTCTCCTCAACCCTAAATTGCAAACGCCAACTAGCGAACCTCTCCTGCGCTGACTAACCTCTGCACCAAACCCATCGTCCCATTCTCGCACCGACTACCCTCTTCCTCTGTCTTTGATTGCACGTTCCTCTATCCAAAATCACAAATGCGAACTAACAACCCTCTCCTTCGCCGAAACCATCGTCCCATTCCCGCGTCGCCTACCCTCTCCCTCTCCATCTCTGATCACATCTTTCTCGAACAAAAATTCCGACCATTAATAGCAGAAGCCACCAGGTTTCCAAACTCGAAAACCCCCCTCCTTTGCCCTCCCTATCACTCATCTCGCCTCAACGAACAGGGGAAGCACTTTCCAACCGTTGCAATCGACAACAGCAACATTCCTTCAAGATCTGGCATCTCCCCCTTCCAGCTCTGGCGTCTCCATTTTCTAGCTCCAGCGTCTCTGTCGACAACAACGACAGTCATCAACGACATCGGCATCCCGGCCAACTCTGACATCTCCATTTTTCAGCTTCGGCATCTCCACATCAACAACAACGGCGTCTTCTTCAGCTTCGGTGAGTAGCAGTAATTTTTTTTATTTTTTATTTTTTTGCAGATTTTAAATCTATCCATGAGTAATAATTATGCATTTATGCTTTTTTATTTTGATTGTTATACTTTACTCTTTGTTGTCTTGGGCTCTAGAATTATTGCTTCATGCATAATATAATTATTATATTATTAAAAAAATTTATAATATTTATCTATTTTTAAAATCATTAAATCATTATGACATCATAATTATATAATAATGATGTTGTGGTTCAAACTGGTTCAATTGAACGGTCCAACCATTTTAATTACCGGTCCAGTTCAAATAACATTGATTTCAACATTCAACAACATCCAAATAAAATTGATCCATCATATACTCAAAAGCTGGCCCAAGAGCTAGGCAAAAGAAAAGATAGGAAACTCAGGAATATGAATCCAAGCCACCTAGGCTCATTGAAAGGCTCCTTCATGCGGGAGGAAACTCAGGAATATGAATTCAAGCCACCTAGGTTCATTGATAGGGTCCTTCGTGTGATAGGAAACTCAAGAATATGAATCCAAGCCACCTAGGCTCATTGACAAGCTCCTTGATAATATCTCACCAAGACTAAAATTTAAAATAAGTCATCGCACTAGACGGGTACTCACTTTCAACAGCACACGACATGAAATGTACTTCAGCAAAAATGAAAGAAAATAAGATGCCTCCCAATTATTGATAGAAGGACTATTGGAATGAACCTGCAGCAATGAACTCAATCAGGCTATTTACTCAATTATACACCTTCTTTATTCTTTTTATTGATCTATTGGGAAGAGGATAAACTGTAAAATTACCAGGATTTGAACCCTGTACGACATGAAAATTTGGTGCCTAGCAACAAAACCATACAGGATACAGCCGGAGTACTTACGCAAACTCATTAACGGATACGGCCAGAGTATTTAACTATAAAAAATTAAAAAATAAAAGTTGAAAAGTTGTCATATACCTGAAAATTGAAAAAGGGTTGGCTGTTTGGGCTGTTTCCTTGTGGCAGCAGCAGCAGTGTTGCAACAGGGGTTGGAAGCAGATCAGCTGTCGCCGGTCAGGCTGTCAGGGGTGCAGGGGTGTACTGGTGCAGGATGGGTTAGTTTGCAGGAAAAAAATGCTGGCAGCAGTGAGGTGCCTCGCCGGATGTTAGGGAGATGTCTTCTTCTTCGACAGTTCGACGGGATGGCTTGGGAGACGGCAGCGATGGCAGTGAGGTGTGGCCGTGTGAGGGAAACTGGAATGGGTGGCTCGGCGGCGATGGCAGCGATGGCTCGGCGGTAGTCTGAAGACGGTAGGTTAGAAGATGCGATGGATGAGCTGCAGCGGCGGTAACGGGAATGGGCGCATGGAAGATGCAATCGTGTAATTTTGGGTACATGGAGGATGCAATTCGGGGGATTCGGGTTGGATTGCTGTCAACCCGAAACCGACCCGGATAGGAATTCGGGCGGGTTAAACCTGAATTAGAAAAACTGAATTCTATAATATATGAACTGGAACCAAAAAACGCTGGGTTCCGTCCGGCGAGTTCGGGTTGCCCCTCCCCAAGTTGCACCCCAAGTCTTTTTAATTTATTTTTTAAAACAATCACAGGAAGGAGCAATGAAGATGACTGGTGATGAGATTTTAATACAAGTTTTATATACTCAACCTAGTTATTTTATGGAAATGAGTAGAAAAAAGGCTCCAACCTTTAAAGAGATATTTAGCTCTAATACTAGAATACATGCACAAGAAAAAAGTTAAACGAAAAGAAACAAGAGATAGAGAAGATGAAAGTGAGAATTGTTCAACATAAATAAGAAATTCAAGCTCAGGTATTATATGAAGTTCACCTAGAAATGCAAGCCAAATTTCGAATACAAATACAAGTTAAATTCCGCACACAAATATAAGATAAAGTTCAACTCATGTTTCGAGAATATATGTCATCTTTATTTATTTTAACATCTTATAATTTTTCAAAAATCATAAATCTACAACCCATGAGTAATTAAATCTTACTTTTCTGTTACATTGAATTTTTGCTTTTATATAATTAGTTTTTTTTCAAATATTTATTTTATCATTTTTTTGTGCATGCAAGTCAAGAATGCTTATACACTAGCTTAGTTGGGATTTTTTTTAAATATACAACTTAAGTAAGTTGTTATCATTTTGCTATCTTTAGGTAATATAAAGCTTAGAAGAAGTCTATTCAAAAACAAAGATGAATGTTCGTAGACTTTTTTTGTTTTGGGTTTTCAATTTCTTTTGTTGATAAAATGAAATTTATTTACAAGTTAGTTTCTTTTCTTATATCCTTAACAATACTAGTTTCTTTTCTTATATCACTAACAATACTATAATATACCCATTTTCATGGCATGAAGCTTATCATAGTGTTCTTAGCAAAATTAAAAAGAGAAAAAGAATTCCAAGAAAATTTCTTTTATGTTTTCTTTCTCATACTTTTTCAGATTTGGGATCATTATTGAAATCTTATCATTTAAAAAATTTTAGATGCATTCTGATAATAAGGTTCAAGTTAAACATAATATTTATTGAAGCATATGAGATTTAAGAATTTGCAAAACCAGAGAAGGAGAAAAGTTCTGGTCTCATTTTCCGCTTGAGTTGTCATATTCCATAAGCGGTACAAATAGTGGATAGGAATTTTTAATTATATGTTAGATTTATATATCTGATAATAGTTGTCTACGTATCTATGATTACATGCATCAGCTTCTATTTGCTGTTTTATGCAACGCATGTCCATGTGTGTGAGATTTGGTAGACTCCAATTTCTAAAAGTCGATCAGAAGGACCCCTACATTAGTTTGCTGCTTTCATTTTGATTTCTGCCAAGATGCTAAACGAATTAACCCTACCAAACATGGGCTACATTTTCTACCCAACCGAATTATTGAAAATCACTTCAAAAGTATATCTAATGTATGTTATTTATTGTTCTTTCTGTTACCTTGATTTTTAGAAAATGTTTCTACTTAAGAAGAAAATCAGTTTTTGTCTATCTTGGTTTCTTGGAAAGTAAATATGATAATTTTATTATTTTCAGTGTATGACTTTAGTGAGGCCAATGTGATCTGGAAGCTCTGTAGGAAGGACCCAAGTGATGAAAGTATTTCAGTAAGGCTAGTTTGAAGCATTTATCAGTTATTAAATATAGTTTTAAGTGGCTTCAAGTAGCTCTCTCAGTGCATTTAGTAGGAGGCTTGAAGTACGAGGTAAGGAAGAGCACATCACTGTGGCAAGAAATTAATGGAGAGGGTCTTAGTTTCATCCATATTGGGCTAAAGATAATTTTTTAATTAGATGATGTAAATGAGGAGATTATCATGGAATTAGATTCTCATGTATCATGTTCACAGCAGAACATTGTTGCCTTGCAATATTTCTACCTAGTTTGATTGGCTGCACATGTTATTGTGGCATTCCTACCTGATTCAGTGGATGCATAGTGTGGATTCATATGATTAAAATGCAGAATTGGATGTTGGATTAGCAGTTGATGAAAAGTATTGTTGTTAAAAATATAGTTTTTAGGAACCAGTAACCACAGAAAAGTAAATGTTGATAAAAATATAATTTTTAGTGACGCCTAGAAAACTGTATTTTCTCAAAACTTATTTTTAGTGACTATAGTAAGATGGGTGTTGCTAAAAATTTATATTTTAATGATGCCCAAAAAAACTTGTTGCTAAAAATATAACTTGCAGTGACGCCCTAATAAAATGATATTACTAAAGCATATCATTTAGCGATAATTTCTATTGTTGTTAATGCAAAATATCTAGGAACAACATTTTATTATCGTTAAAAAGTTATATTTAGCAATAAGAATATTTTTCTGTTGCTAAAGGTCTTTGCGACGGACTATTTGTAACACGCCTGTGACAATATTTTATTGTTGCCAATATTTTCTGTCACTAATTGTTTGTTTTCTTGTAGTGATGTGCAAATTTCGGAGCAAGAACAAAACAATCCAATTGGATTGAAGAAAAATGGGTCAATGGACATGTGATTCAACCTTAGTTTAATAGTCCCCATCTTTACATAAACTGAGGGAAAGTGTGCTTTTCACTATTCAGCAATAATATAAGATTAGCCTTGGCCTAATTGGATTTGGACCCATCATTACCCATTCTAAATAGCCTATTTCATGAGTATGGCCTATCAAAATACACAGAGAAAGCTAAATTAGTTTTTTTTTTGAAAGTAAAAGTGAAAGTTGGATGCCTCGTATTGCACCAGGCGCAAATATGAATGAATGCTGCTTCAAG